>JAXCEF010000098.1:0-147472 GCA_037178605.1 Colletotrichum euphorbiae
CTTTTTGGCCTATTTAATAACAACAATAATAGCCCCCCCCCCCCCCTTTAAATACCCTCTCTACTATCCACCCCTTCAAACTTCTTCCTATCTATAACCAACCTTCTTTAGCATTAAAACTCTTCCTTTTTTAAGCCTCTTTTTGCTATTTCTTAGCACTTTTGACCCCCCCCCCCCTCCTGCCCTTTCAGAAGACCAACAATAAGTCCATTAGTAGTAATTCGCCTAACAAACGGATTACGCCCCAAAGCCGCAGCCTAGGGTAGTCAACCCATATTTGAGATATTATTAGCCTACCAGCCTGCCAAAGTCTTCTTAATCCTTCCCATATCACACTCTTATTATTATATCAACTAAATTTAGGTTTTAGCGGGGTATTAATACCTTTAGAGAAATAATACCTCACTAGTAGTAAAGGTCTAGTAGTACTATTAATTAACTTATTAATAGTACCTATTTTTCCCTAGTAAAATAGCTAAGCTAAGTCTTTTTTAAAGACTACTCAAATTATTTAATTATAACCTCCCCTTCTTATATCTATCTATTAAGCCCCTCTTTCTAAATAACTACTTTTTAAGTAAGACCTTCAATAATTCCCTCTTTAGGACGTCCTACTTAAGAAAGATCCCTTTTCAGGAAGACAAGATCCCCTTTTTAGGAAGCCCCTTACGGAAAGTACCCTCTTTAGGAAGCCCTACTTAGGAAGACTACTATAAGAAGGTCTATTAGTAAAAAGAAGATTAGTAGTAGTATCTATAAGTTATCTAATATATAGATTATAGCCCCAAAGCTGCCGCTTAGGGTAGATAACCTATATATAAGATGCTAATATCAGCCTATAAACTCTCTTACCCCCAACTTCTAAACGTGGTCTTATCCTATAATAGCCGACAATAATAACAATACCTCCCCTACCCCTTCCCCTACTACACCTTCCCCTCATTAACTACTAAAGACCCCTACCCCTCAATATTAATTAACTATCCTAGTGCCTTAAGACTTTATAGATACTATCAACCCAGATACCTATAGTAATATTAGAGACTTTAACCCCAATGAGCAAGACCCTACTAAAATCGCTAGCTATACTACTTATTATACTAGCTAATACCTCAAATTAAAACTTTAAGGTTACTAGTTATAAGCTAAGTATAGCAAAGACTTCTAAGATATTATTAAGATTTTTAAATATATAAACCCTATTACTACTAAGGCCCTCTAAAAGGTTCTTATCCTCAATAGAGTCTTTATTCTACCTAAGTATTACTAGATTAAGAATAACCTCACTACTATTACTAAAGAGACTAAATACTATCTATAGACCAATAAGGACTTTAACTCCATTAAATCGCTCTTTCCCGCCCTCATCACGAGATATAAGCATAATTAGAACTTCTATAACAACTTGACTTAGCTACTTAAGCTTATATTTTATGTTATTAAATCCACTACCCCTACTACTACCCCTACCTAAAAGCCCTTAGTTAAACCTATTTCACCTATATAACAGCCCCCTGCCTAATTATCCTCTTCTCAGCCTATTTAGCCTCAGCCTATTTAGCGTGGCTACTCGCTACCGTTTTTACCTAGCTAAAACTACAAAAATAATACCCGAGATATCAATTTTAACCTCAAATTTAGTAAATCAACTAACTAGAACCCTCCTTCACATAATTATCCCCACCAGCCCCTACTCCTATCTAATAATACCCCCACCTCACATTAGCTTAAGTGTCTCACCAAGTTCTATAATAATAATAACCTTAAGTATAATAGTAGCAAGTTAGACGTTTTAAAGTCTAAATTACTAGTTTTTAAGAATTATTACGCCAAAGCTAGCATCTCTATACAATAATACGCTAAAGCTTTTTCCCTTATACTAAAAGGAGATACTTAAGAGTACTACTTTTAGCATATTGCCTCTATTTTCCCCTAGCCCCTCTACTATAAGATAGTTACCTAAATAAAGAAGTACTTTAAAACCAAAGAGTTTCATAATACTAATGAGGACCTTTAGGATAATACTATATTACCCAACCTTATATAAAAGAATCCTAATAAGTTTATTACTAAAAATCTCAAAATCCTATTTAAAACCCTATTCACTACTAAACTAGCACTTAATAAGGAGTATAATAGCAATAGGCCCCTATACCGCAAGATTTAGAGCGCCTGCCAAGGAGTTTGAGAGTGCGAACTTACGCTATATTAGCATCCCTCAAACCTCTAAGATCTATATAATTCCCTTTATTTAGCAGTTAGTATAGCCTCTCACATAAATTAAAGCCTCACTACCCAATTCGCTATAGATAAAGCATATAATAAGGCCACACCTATTAAGTCTAATACTATATATACTAATTAACGCTTCTAAGGCAGTTAAAGCAACTTCTATAAGGGCAATAGCAGCAGATACCGCTAAAATCAGCTAAATTAATAGTTTCGCCCTAAGTTATTTAGTCGCTACTAAGGTTAAAGATACTAGATATACTATAAGCCTAATTATCGCTTATAGAAGCATTCTAAGGAGGAAAGAGATAAAGAGTATAACAACTTTAAGAATAAGTATACTAAGCATTTATAAAACGTTACTAAAGATAACTTTATCACCTTCCTCCTCTAATTTAAGGGCGATAATAAGCCTAATAATAATACTAATACCAAAGTTAAATACTTCTTCTAGCAGGATCCCCAGGATTTAGAGCCCTTAAACCCTTCTTCTTTCTCTTCCCACGAATTCACTACTTTTATTACTAAGACCTCTTTCACTATTAATAGCAATAAATTAGTTAAATCCCTACTAAATTAAGCTACTTTCTATATAGTTATAGGTATTAACCCTACTACTAACCTAGCACTCTATTTCACTCTATCTTCTACCCAGCTTGCCCTACCTAGTACTTCTAGTACTACCTCTTACTACCTATTTATACTTAATAGTAGATACTCTAAGGAAGTTTTCTAGGGTATTATACTAGATTCAGGCGCAGCTAGCATATCTACTACTAGCTAACAGCAAGTTATTGCTTTATAGCATATTCAACCTATTTCAGTCAATATAGCGAATGCTAGCTAAGCGAGAGTGCGCTTTAGAGATAGCCTATTTAAGGACTCTTTTAGCACTATTGCAGTTAATACTATATTTAGTAGTATAGTATTTCACATTATGCTAGCAAATACCCCTTTTCTATTATATTTAAGCGATATAGATTAAATAGGTATCTATCTTAATAACCTCTACAATTATCTATTTTAGGGCAATATCGCTGCTCTAGTTATCCGCAAATAGGGCTATACGTAGCTCTTACTAGACAACAAAGAGGTTCTAACCTATTACTTAACTAATACTGAACTTCGTTATCTCTATTGCTGTTTTAGCTACCCCTCTATTGCTAAGTTAGTAGCCCTTTTGAGCTGTGCTAGCTATCCCATTTAAATAGCAGCTATTAAGTAGTTAACTAAGGTCTGTGAACGCTATTAATTAAATGCTAGAGCTCCTCAGAGATTTAAATTCTCACTTAAAGATAACTGCTACTTTAACTATAAAATTATCTGCAATATTATATATCTTGAGGGTAAAGCTACTTTATATATTATTAATACTACTACTAGCTTTAATACTACCTACTTCTTTCCCAATTTATCTACTAAAACGACCTAGGAGACCCTTTATTTTTACTACATTTATATCTACTAAGGACCCCCTAATTATATTATTACTAACGCTAGATTAAACTTTACTACTAAAGTATTTGAAAATAACATAAGATCTATAGCTATTATAGTTAAAGTTATACCTATTAAGGCCTACTATAGGATTAGTAAAACGGAGCGATATTATAGCCCTCTTCAACGCGCTTTTACTATCATTTAATAAGAACTACCCCACGCTAAACTCGACCTAGCCCTTCAGATAGCTATTAAGGCTATTAACAATACTGCTAGCCCTAATAGCCTTATTCTAACCCTTCTCGTTTTTAGCCCCTACCCACATATTAGCTATAATTTAACCCCTTCGCCAGATATTATAGCCCGCGCTAAAGCTATTAACGCCGCTATAGATAACCTGCGCAAAGAACACGCTAAACGTAAGGTTGCTAACGCGCTAAGCGCCCGCAATAGGCCTAGCACTAATAAAGTCATCCAACTACTGCTATAGTTACTTATAAGAGTGTATCGTGAAAAAGATGGATAGCAGGGCCCCTTCCGCCTGATCGCCATTTCAGGCGAAACAGTCACTATCCAACTGCCCCATAGTGCCCGAGACTTCCCCTCTACTGCTATTAGACCTTTCTACGTTAACCCCAACCCCAAAGTGTCTACTGCCGACCCCACCCCTCCGCCCTAGCGTTAAGGAAGACCCCAAAAAAGCCTAATTACTACTAATTTTGCGTTCTTAAGCGTATTCAAACAAGAAGTTAATAACCCCACGATATTTATCTCTACTAAAGAGAAGGCTAATTAGGAGCTCTCGCTAGCTCTCTGCAAATCGGGCAGCCTTATTATCAATAGACCCCCCTTCCAAAAGTCCCGCGAAAAGGAGATTAATACCCTTCTTAAGCGAGAAGTCTTCTATTTTAAAGTCTTCAACCCAACTAAGCGATATAGGCGCCTTTTTAGGTCCTATATAGTTAACAAAATTAAGAATAAAACCATAACCCCCTTTAAGAAGTCTCGCCTTATTATTTATAGCGTAAATAACGCTAATAAGCATAGGATTTTAACCTAGTTACTAATAATTTAGTATTATAGCATTCGCCTCCTTCTTACTATTGCCCCCTCTCTTAGCCCTAATTATTCGATTTGGATTAGGGATATCACCTAGGCGTATATATAATCGCAAATAACCCTTACTCGCAACATTTATACCTATCTTCTTAATTAAATTCGCAATTAATACCCCCCTAGCACTATTATAAAGGTTATTAAACCACTATATAGCATTACTAAAGCTAGTACCTATTAGTAGGCCACCTATAATACCCACTATCGGGATAAGCTATAAATAACTAGCTCTACCTTCAACCTATATCTCCTCATCACCAACACCTCAAGCCCTCACTTTACTATCATTAGGATGCAGACTAATAACATAATTAGCCTCAGTATAGCAGCCTTTTCTGCTATTAAAGAAGAAGAGCTCTAGAAGGCTAAATTTATAGCTAAACCCAAGGAAAATCTCACTATTCAAACCCCCATCACCTTTAATAGTAGAACTATCTCCTTAACTACTAATAGAGCCATTATTCTTCAGCAGAAGGGCCAAAATACTAAGATCAAGTTAGTAAATAATCTTAATAAGCAGAAGTATATTAAGTAGCGCGCTAGAGGGGCATATATCGCCTCTATTTGCTAACCTAAGGCTTATTTCAACCTATCTACAGCCGCCTAACGCTAGGACCCCAATAATTAGAATATCATCACCCTCAATAAGCGTCTCAAATAGCTTAGCGATAACCTCAATTGCAGCTTAACCTTTATTATACTTTCCCTACCTACTACAAAACTCTTTATATTTATAGATAGTTCTTTTATAAATAATAAGGACCTTACTTCGTAGTTAGGCTATATTATTATACTAGCTAATAAAACCACAGATAACGCCACCTTTACTATTTATAGTAATATTATCTATTATAGTTTAACTAAGTGTAAGCGTATTACCCGCAGCGTTCTAGTATCTGAGATCTACGCCATAGTCGCTAGTGCCGACTTAGCTTTCGCAATCATATCAACTCTCCGCCAAGTTACTACCAAGCTGAGTATCGCTAACTCTATCTCCATAATAATATGCACTAACTCATACTCTCTATATAAGTGTTTAGTAAAGCTTAGCACTATAAAGGAAAAACGACTTATAATCAATATTATAGCTCTACGTTAGTTATATAAGCGTTGCAAGCTCTCCGAGATCCGCTAGGTGAACGGCAAAGATAACCCCACTGACGCGTTCACAAAAGCATTACTAAATAGCGCCCTGCGCTAGCTAATTAATAGGAATAAACTAACGATTTAAATAGAGGGATAGGTTACCCGAATAACGAAAGGAACAAAGTAATAAATAGGCAGTCGCTACCATTTTAGAGGAATGGGATTTATAGCTATTTAGGCCAAATCGTCGCTATTTAGAGGATATAGGTATAGCTAAATATAGCTATCTTTTCGATTCAATTTGAGGCTAAAAATAGCCTCAAAACAAGTTATTTAATTCGTGTATTTAGATGGGCGTAATGGGCGAATCCTGGCATAAAAGAAAAACTGCTAGTGTTGGGATATTCGCCCATCTGGACCCGACCCAAGTGTCGGGCCCGTGGCCCAGCGGGCAGGAACGTCAACCATGGTAGTTATGTGACCTCAGTCACCTAACGTAGTAGTCACGTGACCTCAGTCATGTGACCCACCTCGTCAGTCTACCATATCGTTCCTCCTTTCGCTGGCCACCCTTCTAGATACCTTCTTTCCTCAGACATCATTAATATCACCCTGTTTTCGAGTTCTATTTTATCCCCTACCTTCTGGTACCAGTCTTTGTGAGACCAACACTTAACCTAAGTCTATATAATAAGAGGTAGTATAATACTATTTATTTGAAGCTAAAGAGAAAAAGAGAGAGTTGTCTGCTTTAGTAAGGTTATGCTAGGTTTATAGGTAGCTACTAGGTGGGCCCTAAGAGCGGTGGATCTGGGCAGAAGCCCAGATAGTTCCAACCGGGCGTAGCCCATAATATATCTAATATATTATAAAATACTATTCTATAGCAGTTTTTACTCTCCTTATTAAATCTTTATTCAATATTAGGAGTACAGTAAATCTAGATTAAAAATAATAATTCTAAAGGTTTTAAGTAAATTAATTTAGTTATTATCAAGATATTTAAAGAAAAGTAGGTAGAGGGTAGTCTGGTGAGGCATTTATTATGCATGAGTTTACGTATTTGCGCAAATAAAATCCGAGTATGAGAGGAACGAACTTACGAGGCTGTGCTAGGCCCACCTGCCGAAGCCGAGGGGTACGTGTAGCGCTACCTCGGATCTCGCATGGCTATGTCTACGCAGCATTCAGAATCATTATTACGCAGGACTGTGGGAACCTACCCGCGCAACGGCATCACATTATTCTACCATCTTCCCCATTTCGGGCTACGCTAGGCTGGCAAAGAAGTCGTTGACGAGCCGGGTAATCGTCTCAGCTACGAAAACGACATCATCTGCTGACAGCGTGTATGGCGGAGCAACGATGATGTGATCTCCCAATACGCCATCCGCCGTTCCAGATCCTGGATAGACCATGATGCCATACGCGTCGGTCAGCCCCAACCCGTTGATAGCTGCCGCGATATGCATGTGGCTGGGCCAAGCCTCCTTAGTCTCCTTATCACGGACAAACTCGATGCCCCAGAAGAGACCTTTGCCGCGGATATCTCCAACGTACGGGTGGTCCTTGAGATTATTCTTCAAAAAGCTCGAAAGAAGCTGGCCCATGCTCCGCGCTTTGGCAACTAGACCATCCGATTTGATGATCTGTTGCACTTCAAGGGCCGCCGCACAAGCAACTGGGTGGCCTTGATATGTGTGGCCATGGACGAAAGCACTGTGTCCGTTACTCTCATAAACTGCCTGGATTACAGAGACGCTGACGTACCTGGTTCCTCTTTCCAGCACCTCGATAACTCTCTTGTTGACAAGAACGCCTGCAATCGGCTGATAGCCTCCGGCCAGCCCCTTTCCGATTGTCTGGATGTCCGGTACCACTCCTTCAGCTTCCCACGCGTGAAGTGTTCCACTGCGACCCATGCCACTCATGACTTCGTCCATGATGAGCAGGGCGCCATGGCGATCGCAGACAGACCTCATGGCTCTGAAGTAACCAGGAACCGCGGGAACACATCCAAGCGCCTGCGCAAGTGATCAGTATTCGTGTCAAGAGATGTGTGACGCCTTTGACCTACCGCTCCGACAACTGGCTCTGCGACGAATGCGCACACGTTCTTGGGTCCCAACCGAACAAACTCGTCCTCAAGCTCCTTGGCGAGTCTCGCCACGTAAGACTCGTCTGACTCTCCGACCCCTTTGCCCCTATAAGCAAAGCATGGTGATACATGCGAGACAACGTTGTCCAGCAGCATGGGCTTGAAGTTGGCTCGCCTGGCAACATGGCCGCCCATTGACAATGCACCCAGTGTCGCCCCATGATATGAGCTTCGACGAGCAATGAATAAATGCCTTTGGGTCTCTGCTGGCTTTTTCTCCAAGAAGTACTGTCGAGAGAGTTTCATCGCCGCCTCCATAGCCTCCGAGCCTGAGGTTTGTAAGTCTGAAAGCTCTCATGGATGGCTGCGATTCCCTCAAACGTACCGCTGCTGACGAGGTAGGCTCTTGACATGTGGCCGTTGGTGGTGTCGACGAGAAACTGACACAGCTGCTCGCATACCGGGGTTGTGAAGAAGGTCGAAGGGCTATAAGCAATACTGCCGAGCTGGCTGACCATGGCTCCCCTTACTCGCTCATTGCCATGACCGAGACATGCGACAGCGGCGCCTCCGGATGCGTCGAAGATTTTCCTACCGCCTTCAATGATGTAACAGTTGCCCTCACCGCCCACGGTGCGAAGGAAGTGGCTCTTCAAGTCACGATGGAGCATGGCCGACTTGCTCGCGTCCGTGGACTCGACGGAGTCTAGCGATTTGCGAACCATTTCCACTGCAGCAGAGTGTGAGAAAGGCTGGGAAGTCTACGCGACAGACAGTAGTGCGTAGACCGTGACTCGGAGAAGATTGAGGGTCTCAAGCGAACTTACAATAGAATACCAATGGTGGCAATGGGGTACAAGCTGTGTGAAGTCACATTTAGATCGGCATCATAAGAGCTGCCGACGGGTATCGATCGATCCCTTTTATGGTGAAAGGGCTCCGGTATCGTTGTCGACGTAGACGGGTAAATGATGCAGACCCGGGACATCGGACCTGTGAGCAACAGATTTCGACAAGAGCCGGGGCCGTCAGTGTGCCTAACCAGTACGGTATTGGTAGCCTCTCAAACCCTGGTCCACATCCTGCGGTATAGTATGTATAGCGCAACGCAGGGGGTACACATTGTCGATGCGAGCCATGCTCGAGACCATGACGGTAGGATGTGGTGAAGGGGCATCCACGCTGATGGGGGAAGGAGGGGCATGGCCATGGAGAATAAGTTCAGGGAATGTAAGCGACCGCTCGTGAGGAGACGGCCATCCTCCAGCAGCTTGTAGTAGTTTGTACATCACGCTGCGCCAGTAGTAAGCCCCCTTGACTAGCAGGCCTGGTCACATACGGAGTCTTCCCTGTTCTAGATAGAGCACATCCACTTGTGCCGCACATCGGCAAGCCGACAACGCACTTAATCACACAGAATCCTGTCGCTTTAGGCCCAAAATGGGTAGCTACTCAGCCATTATAGGATGGCAAGTGCTACCTTGATTGAGGGCGAATGTTGAGGGCAGAGTAGTTGAAGAAGAGTAGTTCGGTACGGCGGGACGGATTCCGATCCCTTGCCGATGGGGACGGAGTCAAGCATGCGGAAGACGGAAGGCAGGAGAATGGTGCTGGACATCGTCCCTGCAGTCATCGAACTACCGCCGCTACCTCTTGTACTACCCACAGCTGGGTTTTTGTGGTTGACTGTGACTTGATAATCAAGTCATCCGGGCCATCGAATCCAACCTTGGACCGGTAAAGGTGGTCAGTGGAGCTCCGCACCGGGTCGGTGTGATGTCTTTGATGCTCGGGATGCCGACAGACATCGGGCCGGCCCTCAAGTTGTGCATTTCGTCACCCGAAACCCACAACGCTTCCGAGCTTGTAAAAGTCATTACAGTGTGAAGGATACCCGCGTCGAATACATAAGTAAATGAACCAACGGATGACAGCATGCTGTTGTCGCTCTTCTTCCCAGCGTCGACCGTAGCAAGGAGGCAGAGGACGACAGGGATCACTCGCGGTCTGTCTGGGATGCAGTCTACGGAGAGACTGGAACCATTCACGCCCATGTCCAGACCAGCTCTGAATTCCTGCTGCCAGTCTACCACTTTGGGCGAGCGGCAGTGAAGTCCCGATGAGAAGACCATTTCTTACACAACAAGGATTGCCGATCGGCCACCGGTCCAACCACGCCCGCTAAGTAGGACTGTAGGAATAAGACGGTGTATACCTACCCGAGGGCTCGGAAACGAGGTCTCAACCATGAGACTAGACCAAGATCCCGCCTCGTATCTGCGACGTGCCTGCGGGAAGGCGACGGCATGCCAGGATACTCCAGACTCCCGGGCTCTGCAGGAGGGCCGAGAAGAGAGCCGTTCGGACGCCCAAACAATGCATTTTTTGATCGGCCCAACCAGAGCTGTAGGTGGAAGAAACCCAAGTTATCCCAAGGCAGTCTTCACACTAAAGTAAAGGGGTAGTAGGCAACCGCTGCAGCGACTCGCAACCACGTGTCTGGCATAGGTAACCTGAACACCATCGTTTGACATGCCAACGTGCGGTTGTCTGCAGCCGTGACATTTCTCGTCCGGCGAAGCACGTCGTTCTCGCAACAAGGACATGGTTCAGAGTAGCACACCCAACGGCTGCGCTGTTGGATTCCGCTGAGACTACTCGAGGATGGCAGGGCTGTAAGATGGCACGGCCGAGCCAAGATGGCCTGGATGGTCTGGATGGCCCAAGATGAGGCAGCCATGCTTCTGGACGGCGGCGCGTCTTCTAGGAGAGCCCAGCTATCTGCTGAGATGCTGCATGCAGTGCTTGCAAGCAATGCAGACACGCAAGGAGAGCATGCACCGTATTTTACGGAAATTCGAGCCCGGCTGGGATAGGAGGAGTTTGGGCAATGATCATTCAGACGATGGGCTGACGATGTCGACGTAACAATGCCTGCGGATACTGACGAGCCGGCTGGGAGATTTCCAGTCTTCGACGGCCCCCCGGCCATGCGATGCGATAACAGGATTTCCGTTTCCGTTAGGGTGTGATCGGCTCGCTGAAATCCAGAACGAAGCATCAGAATCTGCTTATATAATAGGTCTATATACTACGCTGACGCGCTTTAGCGCGCGTATATACGCTTTTCTATACTTTTTCTGTAATCTTAGCTAGAGTTATATAATGTACCTTTTTTAAGTGAGCTATTATTTAGCTACTAAAACTAATTAAATTGGGGTTTCTTTAAATTCTATAAGAGAGTAGGATTATATATTTTTACACTAAAAATAGATTATTCAAGTAAAGTACTTTTAGTAGTATAAGTATAGGACCTACTTACATCTAAAATACTCTTTCCTGATGCTTCGTTCTGGGTCTGTGCAGACGGGAACAGATCTGGCGACGGGACGGAGTCGGATGCACAGCCATACTTGACACATGACTGGATTCGGCACCGCACCAGCCACCGCACGGGCGTGAAGTCCCTTATGGAATGTGTAAATTCAATGAACGCGTCCTCTCATGTGTCGCGTTAGGTGAGTCGCGTCTTGGAAAAAAGGAGTTGTGGGGTTGATTCCCCGGGGCGTCCACTCCAATTCGGGCACCGCTTCTTTTCCAGTGCCGCCTCCCGTACTTCGCATCGGTCCAGTCCGCTTCACCCCTCCTCCCCCTCAACACCATCGCAGAAATCTCCGTCGGCGAAATCCTGCGCCGTCAAACTGTGACGTCGATCGGCTTCTTTTGGTACCCCTTTTCCACCCTTCGGCCATCTTCCGGTTCTCTGAGTCCCCGACCTGCCGCCATAATGGACTCGTTCATGCTGCAAGATGCAGCCGCCTTGGACCGTGTACGAGCGGCCCAAGAGTTTCTCGATCCTCGTACGTCTCCTCCAGCTTGCGCTTTCTTCTGTCTCCGCGTTTCGTCTGGTGTCGTATACTGATCTGCATAGAAAATGACTCTCAGGGACGTAGCTATCGGTCGGCGATCATCACCATGCTGCAGAGGAATAAGAGGAGACTCGTCGTCAATCTCGACCAACTTCGCGCCCACAACCAAGAGCTTGCCGCAGGAGTTCTTGAACAGCCTTTCGACTACACTCTAGCATTCAACCATGCCCTCAAGCAGATCGTCAAGACTCTACCAGACTCGGGCGACGCTGAGAAGCTGAACGATGTGTCGTATTACTGTGCGTGGGCTGGCAGTTTCGGACTGAATGCATGCAATCCCCGCACACTGTCATCCCAGCACCTGAACAGCATGGTCTCCCTCGAAGGCATCGTCACTCGATGCTCCCTCATTCGGCCGAAGATCGTCAAGAGTGTTCACTACAACGAGAACAGGGATGTTTTCCATTTCCGAGAATATCAAGATCAGACCATGACCAATGGGGTCACCACATCAAGCGCCTATCCCCAAGAAGACGACGAGGGAAACCCTCTCACGACGGAGTATGGCTTCAGCACTTACCGGGACCACCAGACCATATCTATTCAGGAGATGCCTGAGCGTGCTCCCGCCGGTCAGCTACCTAGGGGCGTGGATGTGATCCTCGACGACGATCTCGTGGACGTGGTGAAGCCTGGTGATCGCGTGCAACTCGTTGGTATATTCCGGACCCTTGGAAACAGAAACACAAATCACAACAGTGCTCTGTTCAAAACGGTCATCATCGCGAATCACATCGTCCTTCTGTCTTCAAAATCAGGGGGCGGCATTGCCACACACACCATTACCGACACCGACATTCGAAACATCAATAAGATTGCCAAGAGGAAAAACCTCCTTCAGTTGCTCTCCCAGTCTCTGGCCCCCAGCATTTACGGTCATGACCACATGAAGAAGGCAATCCTATTGATGCTCCTTGGTGGAGTGGAGAAGAACCTGGACAACGGCACTCACTTGAGAGGTGACATCAACATTCTGATGGTGGGAGACCCTTCCACCGCCAAGTCCCAGCTTCTTCGATTTGTCTTGAACACGGCACCGCTTGCCATTGCCACCACTGGACGTGGCTCCTCTGGCGTTGGTTTGACGGCCGCCGTGACTTCAGATAAAGAGACGGGGGAGAGGCGACTGGAGGCAGGAGCCATGGTTATGGCCGACCGTGGAGTCGTCTGTATTGATGAGTTTGACAAGATGTCTGACATTGACCGTGTTGCAATTCACGAAGTCATGGAGCAGCAGACCGTCACCATTGCGAAAGCCGGAATTCACACATCTCTGAACGCAAGATGCAGTGTTGTTGCTGCAGCCAACCCCATTTTTGGCCAGTACGATACGCACAAGGACCCGCACAAGAACATTGCTCTGCCCGATTCTCTTTTGTCACGTTTCGACCTGCTCTTTGTGGTCACCGACGACATCGAAGACACTAGAGACAGGCAGGTTTCCGAGCATGTGTTGCGTATGCACCGATATCGCCAAGCCGGAACTGAGGAAGGCGCTCCAGTGCGCGAGAACGGCAACCAAGCCCTTGGTGTCGCCGTCAGCAACCAGGCCGACGTCCAACGGCCTACTGATGTATTTGAGAGGTACGACGCAATGCTTCATGCTGGTGTCACCGTCACGTCAGGCCGCGGCTCCAACAAAAAGCCAGAGGTGCTGAGCATTCCGTTCATGAAGAAGTATATTCAGTACGCCAAGAAGATCCAGCCTCAGCTTACGGAAGCTGCCAACGATCGTATTGTTGATACTTTTGTCGGCCTGCGCAACGACGAAATGGAGGGAAACCAGCGACGAACAAGTCCTCTCACTGCCCGTACTTTGGAGACGCTCATTCGTCTGGCCACTGCCCATGCCAAGTCTCGCCTTTCCCGCACCGTTGAAGAGCGCGACGCACTTGCTGCGGAGGCTATACTGCGATTCGCCATGTTCAAAGAGGTTGTCGAGGACGAGTCACGAAAGAAGCGAAGGAAGACACAGACCACCGAGTTTGCGTCGTCCAGTGAGGAAAGCTCCGACAGTGACAATGACGACACGAAGTACAGAAGCGCCACGGCGCGGACTCCTGCGTGGCGAACAACCCGGTCAACAAGAGGCGTTGCTCGCCCTCGGGCGACTGCCAGCACACAAGCCCAGAGCATCAATGGTGCCAACAACGGCATCATCGACAACGGGGAGGACAGCGAAGAGGAGCAACCAGCACCTGCTGAGTCGGAAGAGATCTACAATGCGACGCCGAGAAGGTCTCGGCGTTCTGGCCGCGCTGCAGCTTCAAGCGTAGCTTCGCATACGCAGACATCCTTTGCTTCATCTATGCCGTCATCTCAGTTGCCATCACAGACACAAGACGAGCAGGAAGAGGACGAGCTTGCTTCCGGCACAGCTGGTCTTGCCATTGCGGACGAGCCCATCAGTAGTTCTCGACTGGCAACCTTCCGAGCCACCCTCGGTCAGCTACTCAATACGGCTTTATTCGAAGATGACTCGGCCAGCGTCGACGCCATCGTCGAAGGCGTGAACGGCAAGCTCGGCCGAGGCAGCGGCGGCGCATTCAGCAAAGAAGAAGCAGTGAAAGCTCTTAGGAAGATGGATGACACTAATCAAATTATGTACGTCCCCTCCATTCCTTGCCAGGGATCCGATTTTAGCTAAACCGAGACAGGTATACGGATGGAGAACTTGTGTACAAGATCTAATGGCGTGGACACCGGATGGAAGGCCGAGTGGGTGACAATTTTCTAGCTGGCATTGGGATTATAGCGGATGGGCGGCGTTCATGACAGGCGTCCTTGAATGACGAAGATGAAAATACGGACAGTTAGCTATTGAGAGGAAAGGATAAAATCAGAGGAAGCCCAGTCGTCATTTTCCTGTGCTCTTGATTCTGCGCCTTTCTTGACACATCAGAAGTGTCTACCTGTAAGTCGTGTACGCATTTGTTCGTCTATCGTGTATGTTTACTGCAACCGGGCCTGCAATTCAGCAAGTCGGTCTTGTACTCGGACTCCATTCCACGTTTCGTTTCCATCCCCATCCTCGTCCAACAAAGGAACGCCGACTTGCTCAATAGCAAAAGAGGCAGCCACACTGCCCCACACAGCAGCCTCCTCCACGCTCTTCCCCCTTGCAAGAGCAACAGCGAGACCGCCCAAGAAGGTGTTGCCGCCGCCAGTTGGATCTACCACCTTCACCTTGTCCTGGTGGACGGCTGGGATCCATTGCTCTGTGCCTGCGTCGACCTCTATCTCCTCTCTGACGACGATACCTTCGTCATCTTGCAGGAGTCCTGCGAACAAGGCCTCCATATCAGTATCCGGCTGGAGGCCGCCCCTGGTATAATCCTTCTTGCGACGCTTCGTACCAGCATCCTCACGCGTGGCAGGCTGGCGTTTACGGCCGCCGTTCCGGGCGACGTAGCATCCTTTGTCTCCCGCGCGGACGACAAGGGTGAAGGACTGCAGCGGCATACTGGCAAGTAGCTGCTCGCACGATCTCTCAACGGCAGACTTGGATATCTCACCTGTTTCCGGGTCTAACCCGTCGTCGCCCATGAAACCTGCTAGCTCTGAGTGGTTCGGGCTGCAGATATCGACCACGGGTAGAGTGTTTGTGCAGTTGAGGAGCTCATCGGGGGTGCATAGGTCAGGAACGGGTTCCCAGATAAAGATGGGTTTGAGATAGAGGTCGGGCGGGCACACGCGCTTGCGGGCTGAGGTGATATCGGCCACCAGGTCTCTGCATCTGGCTGGGGAGCAGATGAGGTGGAAGGATTTGGAGAGAAGAAGGTGAGGAGTCAGATCGTTGGCGGCGAGTCGCTTCTTAGGTGTCGTGTACTTGAAAGCTCGCTTCTCAGCCGTTTCGTAGCCGTTCCAACCACGGGTAGTCAGGCGTTCTGGATCGTCTCGCAAAACAACCGTCGTCTCCCATGTGCTGATAAGGTCAGTCAGGGACGACGGAAAGTCGGACCCCCGATCAACGATCCAGCCTACGGAGGAGGATCCAGGCGGCGGGGAGAAGAGGCGGGCTCCAAGGGCAGCGTATGATCCGGCACCGCCAAGGATATCTTGCACGGGCGGCGTTGGTGGGAGGAAGTGAATCTCATCTATCGGCTGGAGAATCAGTTGATCTGCGTGAAATAGAGTCTTTCAAGCTGTAGTCGATTTACCAATGATGAACATGCCCATAGTTACAAAGTCAATTGGAGGCAGCGCAGCGACCTCATCCTCAGTGAGACACTGCTCGGCAGCTCTCTGTGAGTCTTCTTCGGCCATGGCATTGGACGTCGCTGGCAATTCTGAAGGCGGCTCTGCGAGGGGCGGGGGACTCGATACAGGCCTGACTCACATCCAGAAAGATGCTGCGATGAGTCTGTGCTTTTGCTTTGGAGGGCTGAGATGGCCGAGTTCTGTTGGTGACACCAAAATTTGTTCGTTCCTCTCTGTTGGGGATGCGATGCGGCTCCTCGGGTACTTCGAGCGATCTGTGCTCCGACTGCGCGTTGCTAAAATCTGTGAGTGCAGCAGTTGCACTGAGGAAGCCGAGATGATACCAGCTGCAAGATGAGCGGAGCAGACCGCTGGGGAGTATGTAAGACAAATGCAGCAGGTCTAAGACGCAGGTTCAGCTGCCACATACATCCGAACCAGAATGAATGCACATTCAACTCCGAAAATGGTATGGTTAAATAGACAGCCAAACGGTATCCAATCCTTCAGCTGCCCTGATCAAGGGACTGTTCAAGTGGTGGTATCATCGTTGTTGATTGACAACGTGAGTCGAGCAGCGATATGGCTGACGCATCATGGACAGGGTAAGCCTGCAACACCGTGTGTGAGGAGACTCCGTTTTCGATAGGGTTGTGGTCCAAACCTGAAAGGTAGTTCGGGACGGAACGCACATAAGACGCAGACTAAGAGCTCTGTGAGAGTCTGTATCACTGCTCTCATTGAGGCTCCTGTCCCCGAAGGCGCGAAGGTTTCCAACGATGCTGTTCATCGCGAGACGAGATGAGGTGACGGGAGACAGTTCGCCTCACCCAATGACCCGCATCGACGGTGAAACAGCGCAATCAATATATACAGGGGTAAAAAATCATAGATATCAAGCAAACAGCTTCAAAAAACTCGACGCGAATATGGAGAGTGAAATTGAGATGGCAGACATGAGACCCCCGGGACTAGATCATCTTGCGAGGCTTCATTCATCCTGTGGAACCAGAAATCCTTCCCAGGATGCAAGATATAGTTTGCGTGAGGTAAGGTAGTTGGTGAAGACTGAGCTGCCTATCGCTCCTCAAGGCTCAAGTTGAGTAGCTATCAGTTGTGTCTTGGCAAGCGTTCACATGCTTTCTCGAGGCATCACTTAGTCCCGTCTTTAGGTAGGAGCTACCTATTGCTACCTTGCTTGTATGCGCTACAATATGCCTACCGTAAAATCTTGTGATACTCGGAATCCGCTCACCCCTGTATATAGGGGTTCCATAGGTCCAATCACACTACCAGAACTACTCCCCCAACCTGAGCCTACCAAAGCCCTGTCTTCAGGGGTTCAGCGGATTCCGAGTACAGCATCACAAGATATTACGGTAGAACGGCTGAGGTGGAAAGAGTGCAGCCTCCCACATGTAGGTATCTCATCAGGCTGGCAGCTCACGTCCAGTCACCAGAGGTTGGTACATAAGGTAGACTTATGCCTGATCCATGCATGAAGTATTGCCTACCGTAAGGCACGGGTAGGTACCTTAAGGTAAGATAGGTAGGTACAGGTCAGGACTAGGATAGGTAGGCGGGTGAGTGAAGAGTCGGGTACGTACCATCTGTCCACATCGCCATCTCGGGGCATGACATTAGGTGCTTGCGATAAAATACCCTTCCAAAACACCTCGTCCGCCACCTGCACTTTCATCTCTCCTCTCATCAGTGCCCTGCGCATTTGTCTCCATCCTGGTAGCTCCGCACCGGCTGAAACCCCCAACCCATTCTTTTTCGGTTCTCTCGACTCCGTACCTCTCTCTGTCAAACTCGGCTCGAGGCGTACTCGACACAACCCGACTCGACTCGAGCTCCCACTCCTGCACGCCGAACCGTGCTGCGTTGCATACCTAGCGAGGCATTAAGCATTGCAAACTCGCCCTGCCATTGCTGTCGCTATTACCGTTGCTATCGCTGCAACGCCTAGTACCTAGTCGACTACGAGCTCCGTCTCCTGACGCTCAAAGTCACACCATTACTGCCACTCGTCCTTCAACCGGTCCCCCTTTCCGATCTAGATTCCCTCTGTATCCGCTGCTCGCCTCTCCAGAAGCCCCGGCAACATGGCAACCAACAACATGCACAACCTCACAACCCTCATCAAGCGGTATGCTTTAGCCTCCTGACGCTACAGTCAGCCTCGCCAATGCCCCTGAGCCCTCCCAAGTCGGCGAATCGGTCACCCAAGTTCTGCCCCGACGACTTCCCCTGCTCCTCGCCTCGCCGCTATCACCCCCACGTCAGTGCATAAGCAACTAACTCCAAGTCAGGCTCGAAGCTGCCACCGCTAGACTCGAGGACATCGCTTCCTCTACCATCGAGCTTCCTCAAGCTGTTCCCTCGCTCAACCAATCCGTCGCGACGCCGCTTTCTGCCTCCAACACTTCTCTTCCTCCACCGCCACCGCCGCAAGCTGCTGCCGCTCCTCAAGCTCCCCCTGAGCCCGTTCCAGAAAGCGTCGAAGAGTTTGACCAGTTCATAAACACATCCGTCGAGAAATATGTCAAGATCAGCAAGCAGCTGGGCGGCCTTGTTGCTGACCAGGTCCGTCTACCGTCTACGAATCCGCCCGAGACTAAATCCTTGGGCGATGCTGATAGGGTCTCACAATATAGGCTGCCAAAGTCATGCAGGGTTTCCAAGCCCAGCGTCATTTCCTTTTGATCACCACGAAGGCCAAAAAGCCCGATCTCAACGGCGCCGAGATGGCCGTATATCAGGACCTGCTGAAGCCCATCAACGAGGCCCTGGTTGCCGTCAGCAACATCAAGGAGTCCAACCGTGGCTCTCCCGTCTTCTCCCAGCTCAGCGCTGTCGCCGAAGGTATCATGGTTCTTGCTTGGGTCACGGTCGACAACCGCCCTTACAAGCACGTTGAGGATTCTTTGGGCTCCGCCCAATTCTTCGGAAACCGAGTGTTGAAGGAAGCGAAGGATAAGTATGGAGCCCAATCTTACGCAATTTTCTTGCACCGGGCTTTACTAACGGTAATTCTAGGGACGCGCAGCAGACCGAATGGGTTCAAACCTTTTACCAAGTTTTCCGAGATCTCACCGACTACGTGAAGCAACACTTCCCTAGCGGCATCCCATGGAACCCCATGGGCCAGCCAGCTCAGGAAGTCGCCAAGACCTTGTCCGCATCTGCAGCAGTCGCCTCTGCTCCTCCGCCCCCGCCACCTGCTGGTGGCCTGCCTCCTCCGCCTCCGCCCCCGGGACCCCCTCCGGTGCTCGAAATCAAGGAGGAGACTGGCGGAAAGGGCGGTTTGGGCGCAGTCTTCTCCGAGCTGAACAAGGGGGAGGCCGTCACTAAAGGTCTTCGGAAGGTTGACAGGTCGGAGATGACGCACAAGAACCCGGCGCTTCGTGCCAGCTCCACAGTGCCTGAACTTGAAGGCTCGGCACGCGGCAAGAGCCCGGCGCCTCAAAGAAAGCCTAAGCCGGAGAGCATGCGCATTAAGAAGCCGCCCAAGAAGGTGCTGGAGGGCAACAAATGGACCATCGTACGAACCCCTGAACTCAGCGGTAGCGACAACGTGTACTAACTCATCGACCAGGAAAATTTCGAAAAGGAGCCTGCGCCCATCGAAATCGAGGCGTCCATCTCTCACTCCATATTGATCAGCCGATGCAACAACACGACAATTATTGTCAAGGGCAAAGCTAATGCCGTTACCATTGAGAACTCTACGCGCCTGTCCCTAATTGTGGAGTCCCTCGTATCCACGGTAGACGTCATCAAGTCCCAAAACTTCGCACTGCAAGTGCTAGGTGCTGTTCCTGCCGTCTTGATGGACTCGATCGACGGCGCCCAAATCTACTTTAGCAAGGAGAGTACGGGCACGAAAATCTACTCCAGCAAGTCCGCTGGCATCAACCTCAACGTTATCTCGGGCGAGGAAGATGATTACAAGGAGGTGCCTCTGCCGTCCCAGATCTGTTCCTACTTCGACGAGAACAAGGGTGATCTGGTGAACGAGATTGTGTCGCACTCTGGCTGAGGAAACCAGAGATTGGTTTCATTTTTGTGTTCCTCAACTCCCGTCTCTAGAATTGTGCCGCTTCTTAGGAGTCATAACGTGGGGGCGGCACGTCGTCAGTTACGTCGAGGGTTTGTTCACCCTACGCTTGCGTTCGTTGTCGACTGATTTCCCTATTTTGTTTACTCTAGCATGTGTCTCTGAGCCAGCGTACTAGTTTGTATATTCTTCTATCCATATAGAAATACCAGCCTCGGGGAAAACAAAACGAGTACAAAATCTACAACGTTACCACAGCGTACCGCGCGCATTGTGACTTCAGTATCAAAGTCACTTATGGAATGTCCAAGGGTGTGATTGGATGTTCGCGGCGGTGGCCGACACCCCAGGCATCGTCTATGTGGGAAGAAACGCTTCTACTGTATCGCTGCTAACCACATCCGGGCAGCCCAGGTACAGACGCACAACACAAAGCACAATCGCGCACGACAAGCATCGCCGACTCTAGTCGCCTATTTTTACTTCCTGCTCCTTTCCGTTTCGGTCCCTCGAAACATCTATAGCTTGGCCTTTGCCGGCTTAATAGTGGGCATGAGGAGGTCGCGCATGTCACCTGCTGCCTCGTTGAGGAAGAAGCTCATCCTCTGACTTCCGAGACCCTTGGAAACAACGTTCAGATTGATGCTAGTAAGAGTAAGAGTTAGTGCTTGGGTGGTGCAAATCGTGGAGGACAGCCCATGGTCTTGGTACATACCTGTTTTCGTTGATCATATAGGCAATGCCAAAGCCAGCATCTATGACCTGACTCCATCCGTATCCGTTGAAGAACTCAGAGCTCAGTTGTGAGCTCGACAGGTACCAAGAGGCGGAGTAAGAGAAGGCAGGGTCCTGGTAGATGGCGGGCAGCTCTTGGCCGGGCTCGAGCAGCTTCTTGAGACCAAAGAGATGTCTGTCGACACCCTTACCGTCGGAAGCGGCTGTGATGTACTCAAGGTGACCGTCGATGGCCTGGCGGAAGAGGTCGATCTTGTCCTTGTCCTCTATGTTGGGGTCGGCCATGGCGTTGCACCAGGCGACAGAGGCGTCCGACACAGTTCTGCACGTCTCAGTGCGACCTTGCTGGAAGCGGCGGGTGGCAGCCGACTCGTAGGTGGGTCGGTTCTTGCCGTACATCTTGTGGTATGCTAGCTGGATGAGCATCTGCACGTACGCATCAGGCGAGCACTTGAACTTCTTGATAAGGCCCTTTCCGTAGCCTTGGTAAGCCTGAACAGCAAGCTCATGTTGACTGATAACGTCATGGAAGTCCTTCGAAGCGCGGTCAATCTCGGCCTGAACCTCCTTGGTGACTTCGAATTTGACGACCTGGGGGTCTGACAGGTTGGAGCGGATGGAGGGGTCGGAGAGATCAAGCTTGTTGTTGAAGATGAGGTCGTTGATGAAGTCGTTGAGGCGGTGAGTAGGTGTTCCGTCCATCATAGAGTGTTCTCCCATGAAGCCTGAGGTAGCATTGTCGTTGACGATGAACTGGCAGGGCTTGTCGTACCAGCGGTTTGCGCCATCGCCGTGCCAGTACTGGTGAGCGCGCTCCTCGAGGGTGACAGGGGCGGCGTCATCAAGACAAACAACGAAAGATGCCGACTCAATGGCCTCCAATGCGGCAGCATTCTTGGGACTGGCCTTGAGTAGGATCTCGCGCGCATCAGCCCATACGTCGCGATTCTCGCTGGTCAAGGCGCCAACGGCAGGAACGCGCTGAGCCAGCTCGTAGACCTTGCTGAACTGCTGCTCGAATTCGGAAGCATTGAGCTGCTTGCCATCGACCTCGTGAAGGATCTTGAAGAACTGATTCTTTCGAATGGCGATGATGTGCTTGTGCTCCTTGTAAGAGAACTTGACGGGGTAGTCGGCGGGTTTCGCCGCAACACGGCTGGTATTGAACATCCACTTGTAGCTGTCCATGCAAATGGGCAGTTTCTTCATGTATTCGGGCTCCAAGGTGCCTTCGTCAACCTGCTTCTTGAACTCGAGAACAGCCGAGGTTATGGCGGCGGCCCTCTTGGCGGGGTTTCTTCGGCGACGATCATCGCGATGAGAGTAGAAGTAGCTGACGTAGGGAACGACGGGGTCCCGGTAGCTGAGGTAGGCCGCATCGTTCCACCATTCGTACAGCCAGTTTCGGTGGGCAGGGTCCTCTCTACGAGCGATCAACTTCTCCTGCAGCTTTCTGCCAACACCACCCGGCTTGACGAAGTCCTCGACAGCTTTTTTGCTGGCGGCGAACTCGGACTCAGAGAGAAGTGGGTGTAGGGTTTTGATGTAGCGGGCGGCGGTCTCCTCCAGTGTGGGCACGGGCAAGCGAGGTAGGGAGTCCTGGAATCTCAGCATCGGGCCTTTGGACTTGTCCTCGACGTATCCTGAAAGTCGAGGACGCAGTTAGCGGTAGGTCGGCGAGGCGCGCATCCACGAGCGCGTGTTCGTGGGAGTGAGACATACCCGGAGGGAGGGAACTGTTGTTCCGCTTCGCTGCTGGCGCCATGGCTGCGAAGATCTGGTATCGTCAGAAAATTGGCGCTCGAGTTGCAGAGGGAAGAAAAAAAGGGGGAAAAACTGGGCGTCGTATGCGACGGCTGAAAAGTAGCTGTGTGGAGTGTGGGGGATGACGACCGAGGTGGATGGGAACAGACAGGCGGGAGAACGACGTCTGAAGTAGGACATGGACGTGAACGTGGGCCTGACAACTTACCGGGCGATTAAAGCTTTGGAGTCGGAAGTTCGTTCTAGCTGTGGCACTCCTAGCCTCTAGAGCTCGCAGGATGGCCGACATGACCAAATCTGTATAAGAAAAGGCGACTGGTGTGTATGGAAATGCAGTATTAAAATAGTTGGCACACGTAGCCGCAAAGATCCGCGGCAGTCGAGCAGCAAGTCAGTCGTTACGGATCGGAGCGGATCCTAGCCGTCGCAAGGGTGGCTGCTTGTCACAAGCCAAAACCCAGCAAACCAGCACCCACGCGGGTCTTAGTCAACAAGGACAAGGATGTCGTGCGTGTGTGTGTGTTGGAGTCGGGGAATGGATTGGTAATGGGCTAGCGACTGGCGACTGGCGACTGGCAGCGGCAGCGGCAGCGGTAGCGGTAGCGGTAGCGGTAGCGGCACTGGTGTCGACTTGAGCGCCTCGGGACGATGGAATGCCTTGTAAGAACAACCTGCTGCAATCGAGGCTGGAAAGACGATGGCTGTCAAAATGCGATGGTGACAAGAGGCCAGTAGCTATGGTGGTAGCTGTAGTGCGGTGAAGCGCAAGGTGCTTGCATCCAAATGGGGACCAAGTATACGACCGAAAATATCCGCAGAGATGGCTGTTGATAATCAGAGGTTGGATGAGAGCAGGCCGGTCATGAGAAATATGGGGCGAATAAACAGGTGGAAAGAAGAAGCTGCAAGTTGGCTGTTTGATTCAAGGCTGGGTTCGTCCCTGTGATATCATGCCGAGCTGGACCTGGGGCCGGAAGATGGCGCTGAATCTTTGGGCTTTGGTCGCAAGTCGTTTCTCGTTTCGTTCGTTCTCCTTTGCTGCAGAAGCATTCGATTACTGGTAATCCTCGTGCCCCAACGAAAGACACCGCAAAGACTCCTGGCCGCCTCAATTGACAGTCAGGCAGAACCCCACGTCCCCCGGTCCGTCGACGCTGGGTAGGCTGGCGGAGAAAGAAATGGGGGAACGGGACCAAGAACGGGGGGAAGAGACAATTTGCTGATTGCTGCGACAAGTACTACAGTATCGCACTACAGCTATTTCGCGGAGTGAAATGTTGGCGCAATACCTGCGGGGCTTGGCCATATGGGAAGCCCCGCAAGAACCGCGCTAACCTTTCACTCCGTGTGATAGGTACAAGATGCTGCTGCGCCTGCTGATGCGCCAACGTAGTGCATTCCCCCACGCGCCTGGGCCTGCATCTGCAAATACTACCTTAGCCAGGTATCTATCTGTACGAAGCAGGTAGGTGCAGCTCTTTCTTTCTTCTCCGACTCAATAATCCCTGTTTGCTCGCTGCTATCCCTCGGCGCTGTGCGGTGCAATCGGCAACGGGGCGTAGCTTGTCGGCGGCCGATTGAGCCTTGAGCCGAGGTAAAACAGGGGCGCAGTTACCCCGTACTTTTAGACGCGATACCGGCTCGGTACGTATCCCACGTTGTCGAGGGCCACTTACTTAGGTATCTAAGTACCTAGGTAGATACTGGGAGCTCCGGACCCGCGGTAAGGACAGCATCTCGTTCCTGAACTGGCCATCCACCTCCGCTACTTTCTTCTTTCTTTGTTTTTAAATACCTAGGCAACGCGTTAGAAAATAAACCTTGTACCAAACGTAGCTCTTATCACAACTGTACTGAGAGATTTGTCGGCTCATCATCGAGCGTCTTCACCGGATGTTGCAAACTCTGAAGGTGGAATCATGGACTTGTTACCTACCTTAGGCACGAGGCAAGTGCTCAGTAACTTGGACGGCCAATCCACCAGTGTGTGCTTCGGTGCAGCGCGTGACGAGCTAAAGTGGTGACTTTCGCCACCGCTGACGGTGATCTAATGCAGACAGACCCATACGACTCCGTCGAAAGCTTTCAAAATTCGAAAGAACCTCAGCGGAAACACGGACGGTAAGGTTAAGACAGGACTGGCCAGGACTGGGCTAACGGAGGTTCGAACCAAGTGGGACGACCCCCCCCTCCCCCCCCGAAGACATCCGCGGGAGGCTCTCAATACAGAGAAGGAACTCGTGGGCGGTACAGCGCTACGCCGCGCTCATCCCGTCGCCGCCCAAATCCTGGACGAACGGACCAAAGATCCCTTGTGACTTCGGTCTTCGGGCATCTTGCATCGTCTAGGTCCATGCATCAGCCAAGATCATCCATCTGGTACGCGCCTGAACCGCCGTTCAAGTCTCTTCACGCCTCCTCTCCACTCACCACTTCACATGCATCACAACCTCTGTCAAATTCCAAGCTTCACCAGACTATGCGCACCCAAGTCGGATGGTAGGTTTATGTATCTAATACACGTACTTGAACGCAACGACACGTCGCCAAGCCTCTGGAATCCTCGGACGCCCTCAAGTACCTAAACTAGGTCAAATCACCGCAATTATCCATTCCTGTTTCATCGCCAACCCGAACCCCTCTGTAAACTAAAAAGAAAAGGAAAGAGACCTGGCCCGTTGCCCGTGCCACTGAGAGACATCGTTTTCGACACCATCATCACCAAAGTCCTATTGTAGCATCAATACTTCCTCATTAGCCTTAAGCTTCGAAGCTTTTGATCTGCCCTTCACTGCTCAACGGCTGCACCGCACCGGGTCCGGCCGCAGCTTGGAATGTGAGTTTTCCCCCGTCCGTCATTGCATCCTGGGCTAGCTTGAGGCCCTGCTCACCTCCCGTCTCTACTGCCGCCTTGAGCGACCCCTGCACTTCTCGGACGCGACGCTTGAATGCAAGCCGGTCCAAGAACAACTGTTGACGACCACGCTCAAGCTCTCTTCGCTCTGCTTGAAGGATCGCTTCCATCTCGTTGAAATACTTCAACTTCAACTCGAGCTTCTGGAGGGTGAGATTGGCCGCTGCAGACACAAGTCGTGTCATTTCACGCTCCTCGTGAGACACCAGGCCCGCTGCTCGGGCGCCCATCGTCGCCATTGGGATCGTAGCCAACGTTGTCGTCGTTGTTGTAGTCGTCGTGGTAGTGGTAACGTCTTGTCGGATATCAACTTCCATCGAATCACCGTCCTTGTCCTTGCCTTTGCCATTCGTCACGGCTTCCTCCTCCACGTCGCCGCCCTCCAGACGGCGAAGAAGCTTGCGGGTAAGCTCCTCGGCCGACTTGTGCGCGGCAGCAGCCGTGCTCGCAGGATCCGCGAGACCGGCGAGAAATCCGACCACAGACATGACAGGGTTGTCTGCCTGGCTGAAGGGGAGATGGCCGCCTTGTGTTCCAAGCATCGCGAGACCCGTGGGCGCATTCACTGCAAGGTCGTCTGCGTACTTGCCCTCAATATCCAGGGATAGGAACTGCAAGACGCACTCTTCACGAGTGCGCGTGCCAACGTGGTCTGCAATCTCGTTCCAGTCATCGTCCATCCTTTCGATACCCTCGAGAAGCCGGAGAATTTCAGCATCGCTCCAGGGCGCATCTCGGTCGAGAACTGTTGTGTAGGTGGGGTTCTCCATCCTGGTAAACTGAGCACTGGTCTGGTTACCCGGCAGGTGGCCTTCGAGAAAGCAGCTTGGGCAAACGTCATATTTAGTCTTCGAGTTGGGGTCGGCCTGCGAGCTGTGGTAATATAGCCTGGTGCAATCAATACCGCACGTGTGGCAGTTGACCTTGACAATGGGTGTTTTGGTCGCCTCCTCCACGCCTGAGATGCCATTCGTCATTGGTGTTTCGCCATTTGTCTTGGATTCGGTCTTGTTAAGCTTGCTGCCCTTAGCGCTAGCCTCGTAGATGTTACGGCTAACCTCGAGGTTTAGGTCGCCTTTAGGAGCGGGTGTCGCAGAAGTCTTCTTCTCGGTGTCCGCACTTGGCTTTCCGACGGACACAACGGCGTCGGCCGATGGCTGCCACGGCTGAAGACCGCGCGGGGTGTCGCAAATAATTTTGAAGTGACCTGTGAAGGGAGGGCCGACGTGCGATGGCCGTTGCTCAGCATCAACCTAGGAAAGAGTCAGTGTTGGGCACGGGGATTTGACCGATGTGGAAAAATACCTGGTAATTGATGAGGCCCCATTGCTCGAGGAAGGAATGTACGCGCATAATGGCGCAGACATCTCCAGCCAGGTTCCGGCGGCAGGCCGTGACGGTGAGATACTCGACTGGGTTCAGTCGGTATGTGTTGATCATGAAATCGCGGTAGTCCTTGTAAACGGCCGGGGTCTTGCTGCGATTGCGACTGTTGAAAAATTCGGACATGGCTTTGCGCTCGATATCGTTGATGGTGTTCATATCAAACCATGTGCTGTAACTGGGCAAGACGATGGCGTGTGTCTGCGAAATCAGGTGTTCACGAGCTGCATTCTCGAGCGTTTCCTTGGTCTTGGATTCCTGTCCGTCCGCATCGGCCGCGGCCTCCTCGCCTTCCTTCGCTGGGCCGTCCTTGGCCTCGTTGCGCGCGCCTGCCATCTCCTCGTCCTGGTTTGCCTCAGGCGCAGGGCCATCGGGAGCATCGAGTGGGTTATCGGATGTCACGCCGGGGGCGGGCGTCTCGCTGTCCTGTTTGATGCTGGGTTCGGCGACATGGCCTTCAGTCATTTGCACGTCTACTTGAAGGGTCATGGTCAGCTGACGATGATTCGGCGAGGGCCATGTCAATGTAGCAAAGATAATGACACGTACCTTCAGCGCCAATCCCAGAGGCGGGCGCCGCAGGCTGCAGAGGCGGCTGGGAAAGGATCGGGTTGCTGCCGGGAGAGGCGGCATTGGATAGGCCGTAGTTCGTCTGGTCCTCCATGATGACTTCCTTGTAAAGGGACCTCAGGAGACAACGAACATTAAGACTGTCAGAAAATCGCGGAGAAATGCAATGGCGCGACGCCTAAATCAGAATGCAAACCAACCTAACACGTCAATCTATGGCATGCGACTGTTAAAATTGGTGGTTTGATGATGCAGCCCGCAAACGTGCCCCTCCTGCAGCGCGAGGTTTCGATGATGATTGACAACGTGTGGTGGTTATGGAGTCGCGTCTGGGCCTGGAGAAATTTTGGCGCGAGAAGCTGGGGGACAGCGGGCAATTACTGGCGTCCAATGCTTTCTTACTCGTACTCTTACTGGAGGCTGCTTAGGTGCCTTAGCTAAGCCTGCCCAGCAGGAATCACGTGACTTGCGAGATGCTCGAGCCACCTCAGGTAAAGTTGTTCCTGAGGCTACTGACTGCAGGGGAAGACGCAGTGCAGCGGATTACCTGATTTGAGTTATGATCACCCCACGGCGTCCACTTGCTAAACCCTCGTTCTGATGACGGCACTTTAGCAGCTGAGGAAGGCTTCATGCGAGTTCGGCGTAGTAACCTCGGGCCGTATCCAACCGCTCCTCGACAACTTGTGTCGCCGTCAACGCATCATCTTCGACCATATCAACAGCTTTCGCTGTCACGCCGTACACCTGTCTCTTGAAATCTCTGCACTTGATTCCCGCCGTTTCTATCACTCATTCGTGCAAGCCACGATGCTGTTCCTAGCTCGAAGGGCCGTCGCCAGCAGGGCTGCGGCGGCGAGCAGTGGTTTCTCGGGGCTTCGATCAAGATCGACCAGGAGTCTGTTGTCCACTATTGCGCTTTTGGAGCAGAGAGAGGGCCAATTGAACCACGGCTCTTTGAGCGCCATCACTGCGGCGAAGAAGTTGGGTGGTTCTATTCATGGCTTTGTGGCGGGGAGCAACATCAAGAGCGTTGTCGAGGAGGCGGCCAAGGTTGACGGAGTTGAGAAGATTATTGCTGTTGATAATGGCGCGTATGACAAGGTATGGTTCACTTCCAACTGGGGGCTCTAACGTGCTTCCATATGTGTCCAATCTGACACGAAATCACTCAGGGCCTCCCCGAGAACTATGCGCCGCTCCTTGTCGAGAACATCAAGAAGGGCGGCTACACCCACGTTATTGCCGGACACACTGCCTTTGGCAAAAACCTGCTGCCCCGTGTCGCCGCACTTCTGGACTCTCAGCAGATCTCCGATATCACCTCCATCGAGGGCGAAAACACCTTCGTCCGTCCCATTTACGCCGGCAATGCCATCGCCACCGTCGAGTCTTCCGATTCCATCAAAATCATCACGATCCGAGGCACGGCCTTCCCCGCGGCGGAGGTCGCCAGCGGTTCGGCTTCTGTCGAGCAGGGCATTGACCCAAAGTCAGAGTCTACGACCGAATGGGTTTCCGAGGACCTGGCCAAGTCCGACCGTCCAGATCTCGCGACTGCGAGCAGAGTCGTGTCTGGCGGGAGGGGTCTGAAGTCGAAGGAGGAGTTCGACAAGGTTATGCTGCCCCTGGCCGACTCGCTCGGTGCCGCGGTCGGTGCTTCCAGAGCGGCGGTGGATAGTGGGTACGCGGACAACAGTCTACAAGTCGGCCAGACCGGCAAGGTTGTCGCGCCTCAGCTGTATTTGGCCGTCGGCATTTCGGGTGCCATCCAGCATCTGGCGGGTATGAAGGACAGCAAGGTAATCGCAGCCATCAACAAGGATGCGGATGCGCCTATTTTTCAAGTCGCTGATGTCGGTCTTGTTGGCGATCTTTTTGAAAAGGTGCCCGAGTTGACGGAGAAGATGAAGCAGTAACATAATCGTAAAATATACAGAGGTACATCTTTCTATACGCGGCTGCCTATCTTTCTCTGCTGTAAAACTCGAAGCATCGCTCTAGTGGATGTGAACTTTTCCCGCTCCTTGCCTGCAGCGCGACCTCTTTGCCTTTCCGCAGTGTCGATCCTGTGCCAGTCGTCCCAGCTGATCCTTCTCGAGGCATCGTCGCCAATCTCTGTTTTGACTCCATCCCAGCCAGCCGGTGGGTAGACGTTGGATCCGGACAAGAACTGGAATCCAGACAACCAGTCCTGCACGACGGAATCTCCAGTTTCGAAGGCGTCCTGCATTGTTGAAGCAATTACGCCAGTAGGTCCCCTCTTGACCCAGCCCGCACAGTAAACGCCAGGGAAAACACCAGGATTCGGCAATTCTGCAGCGTCGGCTTGGCTGTTTCGAATCACTCTGCCGCGTCCGTCGTTCACGATGACCCCGCGCCGGTCATCGAATACAAGGCCGGCGTCGATGAGGCCTGGCAAAGCCACGGATTTGTAGCCGATGGACCGGAAAACCAGATCCGAAGGTACCGTTATCGTCTCTCCAGTAAGCCGTGCTTGGGCACCTGGATCAAACTTGGACGACAGTTCCGTGCGCTCAAACCGCGTGCTGCCGACACCTGAAGGGTCGTCTTTACTGGCCAAGAATTCCACGGGGTTCAGGCAGAAATCAAGCGACCAAGTCCGATCAACATCATTCGGCTGGACTAACGAACCTTTTGATACCACCTCCATCAACCTTTTAGCCGCTCGGGGGAGGTTCTGAAGATCGGGGGGGATGAGAGATTTGTCGACAGGCTGGAAGGCAACCTTTGGCATCTTCATCAACTCTCGGACCTCTTTGATGGTGAAAGCTGCCTGTCAAGGTCAGTGGTTAATGGTGTGCATACAGTGGTACATTTCATTTTCCAAGCTGTCGGTCACTCATACCTGCATCGGGCCGCGTCTCCCAACCACATGAACTCTCTTAATACGAGATGTGGCTAGCTGAGACAAAGCCTCCTCGGTGATGTCCGTCTTGCGAAGAATATCGACGTCTTCAAGCAGCATGCGGGCTACATCAAGCGCAACGTTACCCTGGCCAATGATGACGGCTTCCTCGCCCTTGGTCAGGTCCGGTGCTAACGCAGCATACTCGGGAAGACCATTGTACCAGCCCACGAAAGAACGCGCAGAGTAGATGCCTCGCAAATCCGTTTCTCCTGGGATACCAAGAGTTCTATCTTCGGCAGCGCCATATGCCAGCAGCACGGCATCGTAATGCTGCAGCAAGGTGGGAAAAGGAACGGTGCAGCTGTTAGGGCGACAACCCGAGTCCCCTATCGAGACATTGCCAATGAAGGAGAAGTTAGGCGAGCTTGCAACCTCTTCAAACTTGTCTTGACAGTTCTACAGCCTGTCAGCCGAGCGCTCTTCCATCGTGAGAAGGGGGTCAAGCCAACCTTGACCTCGGGATGATCCGGAGCGACACCGAAGCGGACAAGCCCGAAGGGAACTGGCAACGACTCATACATGTCAACCTTCGCCTGTGGCAGTTGTGACATGATACGGTAGGCAGTATAGAAACCGGCGGGACCAGACCCCACGACGGCCATGCGAAATGGGTGGTTCGAAGACCGAACATGTCTCGCCGCCGGTGCAGCAGTGCTCATCCGGCAGATGGCGGAACCGCTGGTGCCCACTCTAGACCGGATTCGCCCCGGGCCGCATGCCAAGCCCAACCATGGCCGGCCTCGTGACAATAGCATTGAGACCGGTAGGAGGCACAGAGCCACTGGAACTAGTGAGCAGTGGTTGAGCTGCTTCGATTTCCATTCGAGTCATCCACAGATTGGTTGCGAGAAGAGAAAAAACAGACAGGGCATGCGAGGGTTCCTTGAGTCAAAGGGAAGAGAATGAAAGGTGACTAAAGAACGATCGGCAAAGATTTGAGTAATCGAGGTCAGCCGGCCGGAGGGTGTTCGGATATAGAACGCAGGTCCTTCGAAGGTTTGTTTTCGGCACAATTCAACAGGGACCGAACCGCAAGGCCCGCACGTTGCCGGGCGTTACCAGTCCCGTCTTTTCAATAATGTAGATACACGAGGAGACCCTGAGGACGGGGTACCTAAATCGACTACAGTCGATACCCCTCTAGATGCATGGGAGTCGGGCACCACACCCACATCCATTTTGAGGGAAAACTGCATATTTTAGAACACTGCTTCAATTTGTAATTAAGCCCGCAATACTACCCAAATAAAAAATCCAAATAGAATAAAAGGTTTATTTAATTCAAATAATTATATTAATATAAAAAAGTCTTAGATAAAACCTTATATATTATGCTATTATTACTGCTAGAGTAGGTAACTCCTAAATGCCCTTAATACGCCTATCTCTACTATAGTAATATACTTTAAATTCTCTATAGATTAGAGGAGGTTATTAATATTAATAAGAGCTTCAATAAGCTTAAATCTAGAGATAAGACTTACTTCTTTAATATTATTATTCTCCTCTAAGATATTGGGAAGAGCAGGAGCCTAATGAGGACTACAAAAATAGCAAACAACACAACACTACCAACAAAAGAATAGGAATAACAAAAATAGGGTCAAAAGATGCGCGTAGTGATTCGCAGATCTAATTAGAAAGAATGTAAAGAATTGGGCTTGAAATAGAAGAGATATTGCGAAAATCGTATATAGGATTATTAAGGTATCTTGGATAATAATAGTATTGATATTGATGAAGGGTTCTGCTGGATATCCTGAGTGCTGGATGCGCGCGTATATATGCGCATATGGGCTTATATAATCACAGCTTTCCTAGCTATATATGGGTGCCAACCCATATATTCTTTTCCAATATAGATTTATCTATTTATAAATAATAGTACTTAGTAATTATAATCCTCTAATACTCTTATTATATACCCCTCCACTATATAACGCTCTTCTAGGGTACTTTCTCTTCTTTAGGGTTGAGGAACTTCTTAAGTATTTTAGAAGACTTAGTTAATATTACTACCTACTAAAAAAAAGTAACTAAGTTATTTAGAACTAGTTGGTGTATTACTAAGGGTATCATAGTTACTAAATTAAGCTTAATAAGTAAAGAGTATATCGCGCCTAAGGCAGCGCAAAGAGGGTAGATCTATAGGTTAGTTAATAATCCTCCTTATTATAATAGCTCTCTAAACTATAGCTATTATCACCCTATTTATTATTTAGTTATTCTATATTACTCTTATTCCCTATATAAATAAAGCTTAGGTTATAGCTACTATATAAATAATAGTAATAACTTATTAAGTATAGTAGTACTAATTACCTAAAAAGTACTAGGAGGTAGTATAAGCTTCTGAGGTAGCTATAGGCGCTATATAAATAGCTATATTAACTCTTTAACTATAGCGCTACTAAGCTACTAAAGGGTCTCTAGTAGATACCTCTGAAATACCTATATAGTAAGAGCGGCGAGGGCGTGGAGGGTGCTAGAGGTTAGTAAGGGAGGTAGCCTAGCCAGTAAGAGTGGCGGCGTAGTAGAGACTCTATAAGAAAGGCAGTGAAAACTTCTTAGCTATCTTATGAGTAAGCTTATAAGAGTATTTATAACTTTTTAAAAGGGGTTTAAAACCTTCGCAAAGAGTACTATTTTATATAGAGTAGGGTTAAGAGCCCTTTTCTATATATAGCAAAGGCTTATAAATATAGCAAAATAGCGCGTTATACAGAGGGAAGTTAGTCTTATAGATTCTATAGTAATATTATTAACTATAATTATTTATAAAAATATAGCAAAAAAGAGCCCTTCTGCTATAAAGATTATTAGCACTATATTTATTATAAGGCGGAGGGTGAGACTATTCTAGCAAAATAATCTTAGTTAATAGCTATTTTAGAGGGTTCTAAGGCGTATATTAGAGCCGGGCAGCAAATAGATCAGCTATCTTATTTTCTTTTAGTTAGCACTCTTATCCCCCTATAAATAGGGGCTAATCCTTCTTCCCATACTTCTTAAGAATTACCATCTTTTCTACGCTCTTTTTCTATAGATATCTTTCTTTTTATACGCGCAGTACAATTATATCTTATTATTCTATTTATTCTATTCTAAAAGTATTATATTACTTTAATAAGGCTTGTTATTTGATTCCGCGATATTCCAGGGATATCTTATTACCTAAGAGGGCTTAGATTAGGAGTCCCTTAGCTCTGCATGAATTTCCCTCACTCTGAGGACTATTTGGCAGTGAGTCGCCCTTGCTGGCGTAGTGCTAAGGGCGCGCGACTCTGTTCAGGAGTTTTGTGTTGGTTTTGGTAGCTATTCTTAGCTGCCTGCTCACATATATCCTCTGCGTCGTTCCAATATATGCGTTTGAAATAGCGTTAGCGTTAGTAGCAGTAATAGTAATCCCTTATAGAATCTCTTAAAGGTATAAAAAGCCCTACTAGTGCGCGTATATTAGTAGTAAGTATAGTTGAACGCTAGTAATAAATATAGTATTAATATTAGTACTAAGAAAAAGGAGCTAAAAAGTAGCTTATTTGCCTATTATACTACTTACTACTATATAATAAAATACTGCCTCAGTTTTATAAACTAAACAAATAAGGGACCGCAGTTATATAACTAGATATTAAAGGAATATAGTAATATATTAGATTAATTCTAGCTAAGAGAAACCTGCGCAGGAATGCGCGCAGGCGGTTTATATACACGGCTAGGCGGTAACTAATAGCAGTATATAGGATGCGTACGTGCACTATAGTGATAGTAAGAGTTATTAGAGGCCTAAGTCTTAGCAGCTCGTCTAGGCCTTCTTAGCCTCTGCAGGCCTTGCGGCGCGCACGCACTCCCGCTAATATACCTAAGTACATACCTACAGTAACTTACCTTACTTATTAAGGTACTTAAGGCCTCCTATCGGACTTCTACACGTCAATTAGATGAAAAATGCTATGTCTTTTTCGTAAGTTCTCTAGTACAAGGTTCTTCATCAAAATCTCCGCTAAGTAAAGGTACTCACAATCCGGCTACCTGTCGGGACGAATTTCAGGTCAAATAGGCATACGCCTAGTTCGACACCTCCTTGCGTTAGGTCCTATTAAGTCTAGTTTAGTCTAGGTCTATATCTCACCTACTTATTTTACTTAAGGTAAGGTATATAAAATAGGTAGGCAGGTACGGTACTTTAGATAGTGGAGGTTTAATTTATAAAATACCAATATTACGTGATATAGTTGTTTCTAAAGCTGAAAATATATATGCTTGCCCATAATAATCTAGCGCCCTAATTCGCTCTATCTCCTAATCTCTAATCTGCTTTATAAGCGCTTTAATAAACTTAGGATACTATTTATTATATAGCTATTTAATATAAATATATTCTTAAATATAGCTATATTATATTTGTAAATTTTAATCTAATATTATTAATTATCTTGAAATATTGTTTTTAATATACTGTATTATTATATAACTTTCATCTTAAAGAAATAGAACTATCTCCCCTTTTTCAATAAAATATTATTATTACAGGCCGGGCTGCGCCCGCCTCCAAGCCACTAGGGCTACGCTACTTCAGTTGTGGCAAGCACGCAAAAGATTTGCAGCCCCACTGCACAACCGCACAAAAGCCGCTCAAGCACCGCACAAGCCTGCAGACTTAAGCCTTCTCTCCTTAGTATAGATTACTTCTAATTAATAGCACGCCTTTATTTAAATAAACCTAGGCTATACCCTTTATATATCTATACTCTGCGTTATCCTAGCGCCTCGCTAATTATACCGCGCAATAGAAGGCAGTAGGCTAGTAGGTATTCTGCTAGTATAAGCAGCGCCCGCGCCGAATTTAGACGAAATCCTAATAAATATTTATAATATAATAATAAGGCTTAAGTAGCGCATATAGGCTATAGAGAGTAAAGCCTAAGCGTTAGCTACTGCTATAGCTAACTTAGGCAGATAAAGAGTAGAGACTATAGCCGTTATATCTAGGCCTGCTGCCGCTACTACTACTACTATTACTACTACTAATAACGCTACTATAAAGCTAGTAGCTATAGTAGAGGTTATAATCTTTTCTTAGAAGCTTCTTTCTAACCTTCTAAAGTACTTGGGGCGCTATAAAGAGTACCCTATATAGAGCATACAGATACGCAATAAGCTCACGCTAAACAGGTACTTCTTTAAGACCTATTATAAGATATTCTATTATATATATACTTATTTAGGTGATAACCCACAGAGAGTAGTGCAGACTTTTTATAATAGCAGCGGACCTAGCTGCACCTATAACCTATAGAATCTTCTAAGTTATCTTAACTACTTATATCTCAACCTAAATATCATATAGCGCGCAATAGCCTAGCTACCTAACCTATATATAAGGCGGAATAAAACCTTTACTGCGTTCCTCCCGCAATTAAACACACTTTAGCGCAAGCTAGAGAGGCAGATTAAGTAGATAGTAAATAGATTAATTTCCTATAGAGGTCCCTCTTATATAACCTTAGAGATTAACTTATTTCTAAGGATAGCCCTACTACCTATGCGGTATATATTATAGTTATCTAGAATATTACCTAGAAGCTAGAGGACTTTAACTATATAAAGGCTGCTACTAATAGAGCTTAACTCCACGCGCCCACCTCACAAGTTAGCAAGGCTCTAAGAATACTAAGGGCTTTAAGGAGCGCTACTATTACTATAGATATAACAAGGTTAGCTACCTCAAGCGCAACTACCCCCACTAGAAGTTAGGTAGCGCTCGCGCAGCTAGAGCTAATAACAATAAGAGCAACACCTCAAGCAAATTAGACAATAAATCAGGAAAAGAATAACTCCGCCGCAAAATCAGGCAATAGAGTATACAGAGGAAGAGCAAGCAGACTAAGAAGTTTTCAAGATAAAACATAATATAAGCAGACCTTCTATAATCCTTATGGTTAGAATTAATAAAGGTCGCTCTACCTAAGCTCTTTCAGACTATAGCTGCGATATTTACGCCCTTATAGATCATAAATTTGCTTACTAACTCCAATCACTATATATTAACTATTAGAAGTATTATCTGCGTAGCTTCATAGATAATATAGAGCATATCTCTACTAAAAGCGTAATAATATATGAGATTAAAACGAGTAGATATATATAGTAGATCTATATATATATACTCCGCAGCCTCAACGCAGACCTATTCCTTAGAAAACCCTAGATAGAGCATAACTATATGATCTATTTTATAGCTAAACAGTATATCTTCTATAGTAAAGCGCAAGTAAATATTTCATTATTTATTCAAGAAGAGTCAGATTACATTAATAAATTAGGGAGGCTTGGTTCCTTAATACCGCCTCCTTTAGAACAGTATGCTATTAGGTAGCTACAGAGCGGTTATCAAGGTTACTACTCAAAGCAGCATCTATTATTCAGTTAATAAGCATAGTAGATATTAGTAAAGCCCTATAAGTAAAGAAACTATCCGCTAATATCGCCATAAAGCTCCTAGCTTATTTTATAGAGTTTATAGACCTATTTAAACTATTTAAAGCGTACTTACTACCGCCTTCATAGCTTAGTATTAACCACAAGATACTAATAGAGCGTGATGCGAGCAAGCAGGAAGCAGCGCTACTATAGGGTCTACTATATGGTATATCCTAAGAACAGCTACTACTTCTATAGAAGACGCTTACTAACCTATTAAATAAGGGATTTATTCATATAAGCAGCTCGCCCGCAGGAGCGCTAGTGCTATTTATATAGAAGCTAGGCGGCAGTATTTAGTTCTACTATAACTACTACGCACTAAATACTATTATAAGGAAGAACTACTACCCTCTCCTATGGATTACAGAAACCCTCTAATAATTTAGCGTAGGTAAGTAGTATACTAAGCTTAATATTATTATAGCATTCTATAAGATCTACATAAAGAATAAAGATATCCTAAAGACAACCTTTAGAATTTAGTATAAGCTATTTAAGTAGCTTATCTCCTTATTTAGGCTTATTAGAGCCCCTATAACCTTTTAATCATATACTAATAAAACGCTCTAAGAATTTCTTAATAATTTTATAAAAATATATGTCAATAATATCCTTATTTATTTCAGCAGCTTAAGAGCAAACCATAAAGCAAAGGTTAAATAAATACTTTAGAGGCTGAAAACTATAGGCTTAAACCTAAGTCTAGCAAAGTCCAAGTTCTTAGTTAAAACTATTGAATATATTAGGTTTATCTTAAAGGTAAGTAAGTATTATATATAACCTAGAGAAGGTCTATACTATCTAAAAATAAGCTATACTAAAGACTATTAAGAGCGTATAAAGCTTTCTAGGGTTTATAAACTATTATTAGGTATTTATTAAAGGCTATATTAGTATTATAGTAGCTCTAAACTAATTCACGCGCAAAGAAGTACCCTTTAGCTTAGGGCGAGGCCTAATAAGCTGTATTTAATATACTTAAGGTAAAGTTCTTATCTGCACTAGTACTATACTACTTTAACCAAAAAATAGAGATAATAATAGAGATACATTGCTCTAAATACATATTAGGAGGTATATTCGCTTAATAAAATGAAAGAGAGTAGCTTTAGCTTGTTGCTTACTACTTATAAAAGCTTACGCCCGCTTAATATAACTACCTAATATATAATAAAGAGCTTCTTATAGTTATTATATACTTAGTAGTATACAATATAGAGCTATATAGTATCTATAAGTTTAACGTAATAATAAACCATAAGGGCCTAGAGTACTTTATAAAAAGGTAAAAGCTAATAGAATATTAAAGTTACTAGGTAGAGGAGCTCTTAAAGTAAAACTTTGATTTAGAGTACTATCTAGGCGCCCTCACTACTACTCCAGATATACTCTCCTAATATAAATAAAATGAGCTAAGCAGCTAGAATAATAATTAAGAATAGGGCTAGGTAATCTAAGCTATCCCAGACTCCACATTACTTATATAAGCTACCTAATAAGTTAGTAATAAGGATGCCCTACTAGAGATTATAGTTTTTAAGAATACTAAGCTCTAGTAACTATAGGATAAGATACTCTAGAAGGACCTATAGTATACTACTATATATCACGCTATTAAGTAAAGTAAATACAGCTTCCCGCCTGCTTTCTAACTTAAAATATAGATTGCAGAGTGCAGAATTAATACTACCTACTGCCTAACTTTCTGCAGTTAAATCTAAGTACTAGGGAGTAGCAGCAAGAATAATATAAATAATACCCTCTATATATATATTATTTAGCTTAGCTATAACTTTAGTATTACTTAATACCCTAGGCGTAATAATATACATAGCATCCTTAGATATTAGTACTTCTAGCTAGAACAGTCTCATACTATGCGATATTTTATCTGAAATTATAATAGATATTATAGAGCAGTAATTTAGTAGCAAGCTAAGTATAGGCTATTATAGCTGCTTCTAATTCTAGAGCATATTTAATATAACCTCATAATAAACTTTATAATAGACTTACTAGTATTATTAGTATTAGGAGCGAGGTATCTCTAGGTTATTATTAACTAATTATTAAAGGTAATAACTTTAGAGCTAATAATAATAATAGATATAGAGGCCTATATAGAGCGATTTATCTAGTGCTACTGCAAAGGGCTGGACCTGAGTCTATGCGACAAGAGGTAGCGTAATACTGTTTATTTGAAGCTGAAGAGGAAAAGAAAGAGTTTTCCGCTTCAGTAAGGTTACGCTAGGTTTATAGGTAGCCACTAGGTAGGCCCTAAGAGCAGTAAATCTGGGCAGAAGCCCAGATAGTTCCAACTAGGCATAGCCTATAATATTATCCCCTCCCCTAGCTAGGGCCCCTCTAGGCATAAGCAAGGTTACTATTATTAACTATAATTAGCTTATACCTTTCTATATACTTACTTACTGCCTTAGTTTCCTTAATAGCCTCTACTAGCTCCTAAGTAGGCTCTATATACCCTTCCTACTTAATTAGTGCTTTATACTGCTGCTCTCTCCCTATAGCTTTCTATTATATTATATAGATCTCCTCTATACGCTATATAAATTTATTATTATCTATAATAATTAGTAGTAGCTATAAATCTACTCTTAACTAAGTAAATAGGAGGTCCTCTAGTGCCCTCTAAAGAAGGTTAATATAGAACTTTAAGTAGATATTCCCTAGGATATCTAGTTCTATAATATAGGAGCTTAATATATTAATAAGTATATATTTATAATATAGCTATAAGAGTTTCTTATTAGGCTTAGAGCTCTTATAGTTTATTATTAATAACTAGACCTTATTACTTACTTCATACCTCTCTATAGGGGACCTATACCTATTTATATTTTTCTTACTCTATTACTAAGCTACTACTATACTAGCTTAAATAAAACCTACTATATCCCTAAGCTAGCTTACTATGAGGATAGCTGCTATTTGCTCTATGATAAATATATTAGGTTCCTCTTTTATAACTAGTATGGGATTAGTATAGTATCTATACTCTAGGAAAATTAGGGAGAGTCTAGTTATACTACTAACTTTATTCCTAAGCGCTAGTTAGGTAGTGGGGAGTAGTCTTCCCTAGTTATCCTAGGCCTATATTATAAACGCCTATAAGATAGCCTAAATCTCCTGGTTTTGTCTCTCTATTCTACTATTAGTCTATAGGTAGTATACTATATTTAGTAGCTAGCTTTTTCTTATAAGGCAGTAGAACTTAGTTTAGAAGTAGCTTATTTAGTTAGTTCCTTAGTTACTAATAATATTATATAGGATTTTATAGAAGTAGGAGTAATAAATTAGGAATTATTTAGTATAAGCTTCTATCTCTATATTCTCTATTTCTTTTAGTATTATAAACTTATTAAGCTAGTCTACTATTAACTATAAGTAGCAAGTACTAGTATTCTTCATAACTAGTAGGTCTATAATAAAATCTATAGAGAGATTAGAGTATAGCTAGTTAGATACTAGTAGGGGCTTAAGGAACTCTTTTTTTGCTTACCTCTACATATATATTCCTCTATATATATTATAGTTCTTTATAAACCTTTATACAGTTTAGAACTAACCTAGCTAGTAGAACTATTAGCCTATTATCTTAAGTATATTATTATAACTTGAGTAGGTAGTTATACTTAAGTTATAGCTCTACTAGATAATTTTAGTGCGGAGCGCTCCTAAGGAGTTATTATTATTCTCCCTGCTAGGTACTTATAGTCTCTCCCAGAAGGTTAGCCTCCTGAGGTTATTAATATTATATTTATTAAACTAAACTTTTATTCTAATATCTAGTAGGAAGCTATATAGCTATTAAGTAATTATATTAAAGGCTGCTCTATAGGTAGTATTATTCTTTATTATCTCCTACTATAGTGCCTATAGCTCTAGGTCTCTAGTAAAGACTACTATATCTAGGATATCTAGGTAGCTTATTAGCGCCTAGTTCCTCCTAACTAGGGAGCTAGCTAAAGAGTCTCCTTAGGGTTATATATAGTTAGGTATTAGCTATAGAACTCTTCCCTGCTTCTACTTATTATTCTACTCCCAGGGTATATCTTACTCCCGCTAAGAGAGAGTATTAGGGGCTACTACCTCCCTATGAGAGCAATACTTAATATAGAAATTATACTAAAATAACTCCTCTATCTACCTACTCTAATATTCTATAAGGTATTACTTTTTTATAAAGTATTTAAGCTTCTAGTAGTCTATTAGTACCCTAAAGATAGGAATACTATATAGCTTTACTCTCTATATATAGATATAAGATAATACTACTAATAGCTCCTTATTATAGATAGAGTAGTTATATTCTATTAGTAATAGCTTCCTTAAGTGAAATACTACTAGATACTAGGTGCTCTTTAGGTTAGCTTAGGAGAGTACTTCTCTAAGAATAAACCTAAAGCAGTTAGTCTTAATTACTATCTTATCCTCTAGATTAAACTAATAGGGAACTAGTTAGGTGCTAAATAGCTTCTTAAGCTCCTTAAATACCTTATTTTAGTTTCTTCTTTAGTAGAATACTATATCTTTCTTAGTAAGCTATATTAGTAGCTTAATAATCTCCCTATAATTAGGTATAAATATATTATAGTAGTTAGTAAACGCTAGGAAGCTCTAGACCCCTTTAGGTAAGGTGGAGAGTAGCTACTTAGTAATTACCTAGAGCTTCTTAAAATTATAAGAAAGGCTCTTCCTTACTATTATAATAAACCCTATATATTTAACTTTTTTAATTAAGAACTTATACTTTAATAGGGTTAAAGTTAAGTCTAGCTACTACTAGCCTCTAGAGGACCTTCTAGACCTTCTTCTTATAGTCCTTCTTTATTCTATCTAAGTAAATTAGTATATTATTTATATAACCTACAATAAAGTTATTTAAAAGGTCTTATAGTATACTATTAATATATTATTAAAAGCTAGTAGGGGCGCTGGTTAGGCTGAAGGGGTATTTTATTTACTTAAATAAGCTATATTAGGTATCTCTTCTAGTGCTTCTCTATAATTTATAGCTTATAGAAAGTAGCTATTATATTTAACTTTATATACTATTTAGTTATACTAATATCATATAATATTTTAGAGATTAATAGTGGGGGGTATTAGTTCTTCTTAGTAATAGTATTTAGAGCCCTATAGTTAATATAGAAGTAAATACCTCTATCTAGCTTCTTCATAAAGAGTACTAGAGCACTAGCTAGTAAGCTGCTAGCTTGAATAAACCCCTTATTTAGGAGGTTCTATAGGGTATTCTTAAGTAGTAGTAGTTACTCCTATAATATATTATGAAGGAGTCTCTAGGGAAGTTGTAGTTCTCTTTTATTTAGAGAAGGAATAAAGTTAATCTAGTAGTTTGCTCTAGGCTAGCTGGGGGGAAGTAGGTAGGCCTTATGTAGGTTAAATAAGCTGGGAAACTCCTCTAGGATCTAGGCTAGTACTCTATATGATTAATTCTCCTTTAGCTTTAGGTTAAGGGCCTTCTTAATACCTACTAAGCTAAGTACTTAAACTTATACCTCTATAGCGCCTCTCTAGTGCTTATTTTACTTCCTTACTAGGCGTTAATAAGTTATAGAGAATAGTATAGTGTCTAGGAATCTTATAGCTCTTATCTCTATTATAAGGAGTAATTCTTCTTACTCCTTTAGATTTACTTCATATAGCTCTAGCTATAATATATCTAGTAGTCTATAGTATTATATATAACCTTCTTCTACTTTATTTATAGCTATTCTAATAGGATCTCTAGATTGAGGCCTTTTATTATATATATAAATATATACTAGATATAGCTACTTATCTCTAAATTAAAGGCTATTATATCTAGGGTATTACTTAGTAAGGAACTACTAACAGTATACTCCATTAAAAGTTACTACTTCTTCTTAATATATAAAAAAGTAGAGGTATTAAGCTAGAGACTAACTAATTATTATATAGATATTACTACTAGTATTAACTAAAGTATAAGCTAGGTATCCTTTATTACCTCTAACTTGTATAATAGTAGGTCTACGATCTACTAGCTGCTCTATTTTATATTATTCCTAACTCAATATCTCCTCCTTAATAGGCTCTAGAGACTAACTTCGCTCTAGGTTTAGTCTTTTCCTAGCTCTTTATTATCTTTAGAGAAGTATATCTCTACTTAGTAGTTCTCCTCTTCCTCTTAGGTAGTTGAATTAACCTTTAGGGCCCTAATATTTATAACTTTTAGTAATTAGTTATCTCTTATAGAGTAGCGCTAAGTAATATAGCTCTTAACCCTATAGATATAATAGGTGTAGGTATTTTTAGAGCGGGCGTTTTTATTTCTTTGCTACTAGGGATATATTAGGTAGCTATTAGAGGATAACTCTAAGTTCTATTAGGGGCAGCGTTTCTCTTTTACCTTTAAGATATACATTGCCCTAGTTATATAAGTATCTCTATTAGTATCTTTAGCTACTAGCTTGTAGTAGGGCGCTTAGAGATAGCTTAGAGCCTTCTAGTATTTAACCTTCTAGGTAATATTCTAAACTTTTAAGAGCTACTTACTATAATTAGAGGGTAGATTAATAGTAACTAACTAGTTCTTTAGCCTAGGGGTGAGGGCAGCCTCTAGGAGGGATATCTAGACCTAATGAAGCTAGTTACTGCCCCCCATATCTACTAGAGTCTGCTCAAATCTCAGTAAGAAGGCTGAGAAAGACTCTATCTCTCTCTGCTAGATGGTCTATAGTTAGGCTACTGCTTAAGGCTATAGGTTCTAATCCTTCTAGGTTTGGTTAAAGTAAGCTATAAAATCCTTAGGGTTATATTTTCCTCTCTTACTACATGCTCTATAGAAAGTAGAGACTATTAGTTAGAAATTAGTATTTAAGTATAAGTTAATAATATATTACGTCTCTATATCTATAGAGTAGAAGACCTAGTTAATTATAAGAATATATTCTATTTATTATGCCTATAAGGCGTATTCTCTCTACTAACTTAAGAACTTTAGAAGTAAGAGTAGTAGCTTCTAGGTTATTATACTAGATATTACTAGTAGTCTACTAGTAGTAATTATCTAGGGGGCTATAGCTGATTACTAGTTGCTCCTCTATAGCTCCTATACTTATTACTAGAGGTAGTTTAATGCTTTTATTAAGTTAGCGCGCAACAGCTTGCCTTAGCTATTAGCTATAAGGTTATTAACTATCTTAATAACTAGTCGGGAGCAGCACTTAACCTATCTCTCATTATCATAGTAGTGAGCTTTAAATATATAAAGGCCTGGACCTATGTTTATGCGATAAGAGGTGGCGTAATACTATTTATTTGAAGCTGAAGAGGAAAAGGAAGAGTTTTCCGCTTCAGCAAGGTTATGCTGGGTTTTTGGGTAGCTACTAGGTGGGCCCTAAGAGCGGTGAATCTGGGCAGAAGCCCAGATGGTTCTAACCGGGCGTAGCCCGTAATAGCTACTATTAGTTCCATAGCATCCCGCGGACTATTATTAGCCACTACAGCAGCAACTAGACTAGCTGCTTCTAGGAAAGGTTTTATTAACTTAATAGTATTGAATAGCGCCTAAGTACTACCTTCTATCTATAGACCAATAGACGAATAGGGTAATAGAGCGGTTTAATTAGGAGATCTAGACTATACTATATAACCTTATTAGTTTTAGTTAGAATAATTAGGAGGATTGCTTATTATTAGTCTAGCTTATACTAAATAACTATAATACTACTATAATAGGTATAAGCCCATTCTTCCTTAAGTATAGCTATAATATCAACCCTATTATAGTAATAGAGCCTATCCTATCTATAACATATAGCCGCAAAGTTGCTACCTAGAAGTTTATCAAAAAGCAAGAATAATTAATATAAATAGCGCAGGCTATAATTGCTACTACCTAGCAAGCTATAAAGAGGTCTGCAAATAGCTGCTGCAAGCCTGCAGAATACTTTAAAGTTAGGAATAAAGTATAGCTATCTACTATAAACTATAAGACTCTATAATCATATAAGAAGTTAGATTAGTTATACTATAAATATAGTGTAGTAGAGGTTATAGTATCTACTATAGTAAAGTTGAATATACTAAGCTATATTCACCTAAACTTCTATATTAGCTTATTGTAATAAGCTGCAGAAAACTCGCTGCTAGAGCAGGCGCGTAGTAACACCTAGCTGCCGCTAATACTTATAGAGGATAGTATTAAAGAATTGTAAATATATATTATCTTAGCTACTTAGTAGAAGATAGTTAGGCGCAGTAAGCGCCGCAAGGTACTTATAAAGTAGAATAGCTATTAATAGCTTATGTGAGAGCCTCTCGAGGAGTTCCGCAACATAGCCGCTATAAATAAGTTTAAACGCAAGTATAGGTTAGTAAAGAAGAATAATAGCAACCCCACATACTTAGTAAGATACGCAATTACTATAAATTAATATATTATAAGGAATAAAAAAGGACGTAATTACTAAGAAGTAAAGCTTAATTATAGCCCTTAGCTGAAGAGCATATTAATTATAGTAGGGCCGCGCAGAGAGCTATTTCTTTATTTATTTTATGCAATCTAATACTAGGTTAATATAGCTAAGGAAAAGATTAGGAAGGTATATATATTATTAAAAATAGTAGCTATAGAGAAGAATAGGCTAGCTAGAGTAGCCGCCTAGGAAAGCGTAATATAGGCGCGGGAGCCGCAATAAGCGCGGGAGTCGCATTAATAGCGCGGAAGCTAGAGGTACTAGGTAAGCTAGCGGGAGCGGGCGTAGCAGCCTCAGCAGCAGCCTATTTAGCCTCCTTTTTAGCCTCCTTCTTCACCTCCTTCCTTACCTTTTTATTAGTAAGAACAGCGCGCCTTTTATATAGTAAGCGCTATTAGAGGGCGTAGCTAAGGCGTAGCTACTCCTAGAGCTATAGATAGGTTAGCTACACAGCAGGCTGCAGCATTGGGATAGTACTTATGAGGTTATTATTCCCCAGTTAAGTAGTAGAAGTAATACTAGTAGCCTCCTAAGCTTTATAGTCTTTACTCTCCTCTTTATTAAGCTATAGGCAGGTTAATATAATATTATAGCGCCTAAGTAGATAGGGGCTTATAGGGATATAGCTACTATAGCTATAAATTATAAGAATAATTAGTAACTAAGAGCTGCGCAAGTATAGAAGATATATATTAAGGGAATTATAGCATATAGCTAAAGAGAATAGTAGGTCTTTATTAATATAGTAAATACTATAGAATAAGTAAACTACCTCCTAAATAAAGCTTTTATCCTTCTCTATACTAGCTCTTTATTACTTAGAGGGGGTCTATATAGGGTTAGTAATAATTATAAGTATTAAGTAGTATAGGTTGCATACTATAGGAAGAGGACTACTAGCGCGCTTAGTGCTGCGGGGGCTAGACGCGGGAGTATTATTATTATTATTATTAGTATTACCCTCAGTAGACGCAATAAAGCTACGCTCTAAACGCAACACATCAGCCTTACTAAGGGCGGGAGAGGCGTTAGGGTTATAAAATAGATGGCCTCTAGAGCTATATCTTTAAGAGAGGGCTTTAGAGTTATTAGAGAAAAGAGTAGGTAATAAGCAGAAGAACTTATAGGTATAGTATAATTAATAAGTATATATTTAATTAGTACTAGCAAATAGTTAGTAATTCTTTTTATAAAAAAGTATAGTATTATAGAGCGAAGCTTATAATAGTTATTATTATACAGTTAATAGAGAAGAAAAGAAGAGTAGGATTATAAAGATAAGCAGAAAGGTTAGGAGGGCGCTATATAGGCTACCTTATCGCCAGCTAATTAGCAGTAAGCGCACTATCACCACGCACAGGCCCACAGAGGGTGTATTATTACAGGCTGGGCTACACTCGCCTCTAAGCCACTAGGGCTATACCACTTTAGTAATAGCAAGCACGCAAAAGGGTTATAGCCCCACCGCACAACCGTATAAAAGCCGCTTAAGCACTGCATAAGCCTGCAGACTTAAGCCTTCTCTCCTTAGTATAGATCACTTCTAATTAATGACACCCCTTCGTTAAATAAACCCGGGCTACGCCCCTTATAATTATTATGTAAAAAGTAGTTATTAAACTAGTAGTTTCTTTAATACTTAGAGCAATATATCATGGTAAAATATTTATAAAGTATAGGTATTGTTAAAATATTTTAGTAGCTTTAATTTTAGGTTAATTAGAGATACTTATAGTTCAAAACTATATTTAAATAAAGTATTTTAGAGATTTATTAAGGTTTATAATATTTAATAGCTTAATTTAAGTTTTTTAGTTTAAGGTTTTATTTAAATTCACTATAGTAATTAATAAGTACTACTAAGTTTTTGTTTATTATTCAGCGTGGAAAATACCCCGTTTATATATACATGAAGGTTACTTAGGTAGTGGAGGTTCCCAGTCATAAGCGCGGGTCGGGTCCAGATCCATAGGCAAGGTCTCGGGCCAGGTACACCCAAGTGCGGGTCGGAAAAGGTGAACCTCCGGGTCAATTTCTCACGGACCGCAACCCGGCCGTGGTTCGATGGTTCCGGTCTCGTCACGGGCCCTCCAGTACCTGCCCATTAGGTTCAAACGAGATTTACTGGGACACTGTCGCAGCACACCGAAAATACTCACCGGACAACCAGCCGCGCTTTTTCGAGATGATCCCATAGACGAATCGAATTGGTCATGGACGTTGACGACCTTGTGCAATGTCTGCTCCCGCTCCAGTGCCCTCGAAGGCCGCAATCCATGCGCTACGGGGCCTATTATTCGGCACGTCGTGCTCCCTTGTGCTGCTAGCAGAGGAACGCCGCCAGCGGATCAAAATTGCCAGAGCTGCCGTCGAGAATGGGAGGAGGTTGAAATCCTTGAAGCAATACAGCACCAACGGACGAGCTGCCATCGAGGCACTGCAGGAGGAAGTCCGCACAGATCCCGAATTTTTGGGCTGGTCGAACCGGTCGCGAAGAAAACCTTCCCTCGATCTGGACGATGTTTCCCAGGACCTCGGTCCTGACCCCCGGCGAACGACAAGACCAGCAAAAGAACGAGCAAACACAGAATCTTCGGCGACGAAACGGAGATCATCAACGAAGCATGCGGCACCCGCAACCCCTCGCGGACGATTCGCCTCCGATGCCGCTAAAGGAACGGACAATGATCCCCCCTGGTCCAGGCTTCCAATGTCGAGTGCCGCCACGCACTGGGTGCCTAAAATCGGTCAGGTTCGTGGCGAGTTAAACGGAAACGCAATCGCTCCGATTTTGAAGTCGTTCAGGAGGCAGCATCCCCAGCTGTGCATGGAGGAGGAGATGAACCACAGCTCAATGGGGGAATCGGATTCATACAACCCAGAGAACGCTGCGAGTCTAGTGCGACGAGCATACAACACAGTCGCCAGTCTTCGAGAACTTCCTGCCTGGTTCATCGACCTCACTTCGGCCCTGTGCGTCGCTTGCCAGCAGGACGGCCACTATCGCATTGCGACAGAGATTCTGTCCATTGTTATTGGCCACGGGCCAGTGACTTTGAGCGACTACTTTGCTCATCATCCACTGGAGCTGATTGCATCTCTCACGTCGGAGGAAGGCACGCCGAGGCAAAAGGCTCTTTCGGCTCGGTCGGACTATATCAGTCAGATAACAAGACTGTTTTTAGCCGACGTAGCTGACATGGCCCTGGTGGTGCCTGAGATCCTAGCGGCATACATTAAGACTGGCAAAGACATTATCCTGCAGGCTTTGAAACTGCAGCGCGGGATTCAAACCCCGAGGGTCTTCGGCCGAGTCAAGTACCTTTCAAGATCTCAACCGGCAGAGACAGTTTGGTTTATTCGCCAGCTTGCTGCGCATGGGGAGCATTCGCTGGCCGTCGACACCTTCATCGCATCATATCCCGGCCTCGACAAAAGAGTAATCGATACGAGGGCTTTATGCTTTAACATAGTTGATTCTGTCATCGAGTCAAAAGGTCACAGGGCACTCGAGGTTCTGGAGGCCTTGAACCAGATCAGAACCCGCGACGGGTGGGATATCGAGAGCGGCTGGATAAGAGAGCTTCTCCGGGTACATTGGAAGTCTTTGCGGAACCTTGACCAGACGCAGAAACTCATCAACCATGTCCAAGTTAATGACTTCTACGGCATCTTGGATACATACGACATCCGGGTTTACATAGTGCAAATCGGAATTTGGGGAGATCCAGACTCGCGTTCTGTCCTTTCAAATTTTGAAAGCCTTTGCGCTCAGAATCCCGTTGCTCGGCATGACGTTAAGCTCCGAGGCGCGTTTACTCAGCGCAAAGCTGAATCAGGAAACTGGGACGGAGTCCGTCGAGACTTTGAAGCTATGAATGCCCTAAAGCCGTTTCCTCAAGACCAGCAGAAAAAGTTCAACACCATGTTCATACAGATCCTGCAAACCTATTCCAAGACGCACACGTGGGGGGAAACCGAGGCTTTTTTAGAAACCTACGTTCAAGAACTCGAAGTGACGCTCGACCGTACACTAGTAAGATTTGTCACGGACAGACATGGCAGATGCCGCGACATCAAGGCAATGATACGCTGGCTCGACTTTTGCAGAACGGCCGGATACCACACCGATCCACTCTTCTGGCTTGCGCTCTTCCGAAGCTGTCGGCGGGACTGGAAATACAGCGAGAGCGATATGAGGGAACTGCACCGCGAAATAGCCAAGGTTGGCGTCGACTCGGAGGAGTTCGCCGTGGTCAACAAAGTCTTCAAGGAGTCGGGGCATGTGCCATGGGAACAGCAACTCAACCGCGTTCGGTTGAGTGCTCACCGATTGAGCTCCGCCGACGAGCGCAGCATCTTCGAGCGCATGCGGTTAGAGGCGCAGCATAGGAATTGGGCCGTCGTGCAATCCATCTACAACCGCGCCGTGCACAACGGCATGGGCCACTCCGGCCGTTGTCTCCGCCTCGGCGTCCAAGCAAGCGTCAGCTTGAACGGGCCGCATTGCGAGAAGGCCAGCAATATGCTAGCCAGGGCGCAGTCCGAAGGCCACGACATCAGCAACGCCGTGATTCCCGTCATTCTCGCAAAGTTTGACGACATCGAACGGTGGCACAAGTCGGGCTCCTTCAAGACGCAGGAAGGCCGCGGCTGGCCCTTCCACGCCATCAAGAACATCCTTCTCGGCCTCGAGCGCAAGGGCATCCGCATCGCCGATACCGTCTTCGACCGCGCCGCTCGCGTCTGCCTCACCCTGCGCAATTACCGCGAAGCCGTCGCCCTCTGTGTCACCGCCGCAGAGACGAACGGCCGTGGTGACCTCTGCTACAACCTCACCAATTTCAAGAACCTCGTCCACGCCTATACCGTTCGTCACGAGTACGAAAAGCTGCGCTGGATTGTTTCCCAGCTCCACAGCCATAACTATCGCTTCGAGCGCGCTTGCCGTCAGTCCCTCAACTGGGCCATGCGCTACCTCCGCGTTGCCTCTGAGAGCCGCAAGGCAGAGGACCTCGTCCGCTCCGATGTCGAGACCCTTGAGTTCATCCAGCAAGTCCGCGAAGCCATAGGAAAGGAGCACCTAATTGCGAAGGCTGAAGCCCAAGAGGAGATCCTCGACGCTGCTGCCGGCAGCAAGCGCGCCGCCGCCGTCAAGAACTTGGCAGCGTCCGAGCGCGCTTCTCTTTTTCTCAAGACTGTCGCCGGCCAACGTCAGGCCGCGGCTGCCGCCGAGCGAGAAGATGAAGAGATGGAGAAAGCGGGAGATTATGGTATGTTGGACCAGGACCAAGGAATGTATTCTGCTGGGGAAGAAAGGGTGCAGTCTGCTGGTGTGGTGTTGTGCTGAATGGGCATCCTAAGCGCGAATACGATGTGGGAGAGGAAAGACATGTGGACGTATTGTAAGGGAAAAGGGAAACCTGTACATCTAAGTGTAAAACGTAGACCACCTAGACATCATAGACCGTGGGATACCAGCCGTGAGCCAAAGTTTACTTCAATGGACTTGCAGATCATGGTCCATACGCACAGGCAGTACGGTGTCAACCTGCCACAAAGAAAGGAGGCTGGCAATATTGGTTATCCTCCAGAGGGGGTTCTTTTCTGTGTCGCGGGTGCAATTCCCCCTGCAAGACGAGGACAGCATCTCTCGATGTCGGTTCCAAACCCCTGCAAAGCTTGCGGGCCTACATCTTGCTCAATGCCTTTTCATGTAGGTAGTATTTTGCTACCCAATCCTTTTCATCGGCTTCTCATATTGCTGTGCTTTTCCCGCGTCCTCTCATGGAACATTGCGTCGGGTTCTTTAATGATCGTTGTGGTTTTTTTCTTCTTCTTTTTTGAGGTTTGCGCTGGTGCCTTCCCTCTGGTGGTTGCGTAAGTGTCCCTCGGAACTATTGCTGTCTGACACCCTCCCGCATCGTCATTTGTTCTCGTCGAGTTCCCACATACTTTTATGCGCAAACTGGGAACCAATGAGCATAAGAGAAATCCCCATCCACCTAGGGATTTGGTTTATTCAGAGACATCTACATCACAACAAGCATCCCTACTCGTAAAAGTGGTGCCTACGTCAGCCTGCGGCGGTAGACGCCCATCATCCAGCTACCCCTGAGCACCGCAAGACCAATAGCCATCTTGATACTGTCCGAGATGACACTAAGTTTGGATCCGGGAACCTCGTGCCAATCGACGGGCACTTCGGCGACTCGGATACCCGGGCTGGTGCCAATGACACTGCCATCTTCTCCGAGAACCGGCGCAGGAGGTGCTGACTCGGCGAGGAGCAGCATCTCGATGTCGAAGATCCAGCCCTCGGTGTGCATGTAGGGAATAATGTGCGGGAGGGCGGCGCGCGTGAAGAGCTTGAAACCGCATTGCGTGTCGCGGAGGCGCGAGGTGGCGGGCGGGGTGAGAATCATGAGGACGAGATGGAAGGAGCGCATCAGGAAGTTTCGGAGGGCAGAACGCTGCATGACAGGTTAGCGTACATGGATAGGAGTGGGAAGGGCTGAGAGATCTACCTTCACAACAGCCTCGCTGCCGACGAGATGCGCACGGCTCCCAATTGCAACGCCGCGGTGAGAACCATCGACAACCTCCTCGCAACCCTGGATTAGACGACCTAGGTCGCTGAACTTTGTGGCGCCGTCGGCGTCGGCGAACAGCACGTATTCTCCGCGGGCGTGGCGGAAGCCGTGGGTGACGGCACCGCCCTTACCGCGGTTACGCTCAAGTCTGACGACGCGGAGGACGTCGTGAAGGCCGTTCTTCTGGGCGAAGTCGAGGCAGACGTCCACGGTGTTGTCCTTACTACCGTCATCGACGATAATGATCTCGTAGCCGGAGACGGCTTCGGAGGGCGAGTTCTTGGTGCGGCGGCGCGAAGTGGTTGGACTGAGAAGTGGCTTCTTATCCAAGGGGTGCCGGCCAAGATTGGCGTCAAGGTAGGCGACGGCCTCTTCGAGAGTGGGCAGTATTCGGGATGCTTCGTTGTAGGCCGGTAGGACGACGGTCAGGCGGACATCGGCGGGTTCAATTGTCGCGCCAGAGTCGGGGACATCGCGGGGATCGGTCAGATGGGCATTGGCCTCGGAGACGCTGCGCTCGGCGAACCAGCGGTCGAACCAGCATGGCGCTTTGGACTTGATTGGCTTGCCAGATGCAGAGGAGGTAAGGTAAACCCTCTCTGAGGGCAGTACAGCGCGAGGCTTGGGTGCGACAATGTGAAGAGTGATAAAGACCTGTTGGTTGGGGCAAAAGTGTGAGCGCCAATTGGCATCGCACAACAAGCACAGTTGGCAAGAGAGCACTCACCGAGAAAAGGCCAATGGCGGCAATGAGGAGCAGCACGGCGCCAAGCGTTGGCCAAGATGCTTCCATTATGTTATCCATTGTCGTGACTGTGACCGAGGGCGACAAATGCCCTGTTCGTGGTTTGATGGATATGTGTACCGCAGATCAAGAGAGTGTGGGAAGAGCGACGTTGTAATTCCCATATGCGGAAGGAAGGGGAGAAGAGAAGGGGAAAAAAGAAAAAAAAAAGTCCCCCACCAGCTGCAGCTGCAGCTCATGAAAGAAAACCCAAAGTAATGAGATGAACCGTGAATGTGGTGTACTGCGTAAAATAAGTAATGTAATCTAGTATACCTAGGAAATCTAGCACAGCTGTTCCGGGATACGTAATGCACACTGCGCTCGTGGCAGGGCCCCCCCCCCCCCCCCCCCCCTTTTTCTGTGGCTTGACAAGGCTGGCCAATGGGGGCAGGGCAGCTGGTGGAGGGGCAGGACTCCCATCCCGTCTACCCGTATAGAGGTACAGAGTCTACCTTAAGGTACCTATCTTCGGGCTGTGGGGGACCGGTAGGCATACCTAGGTACCTTACCTACTTAGGTAAGTCACATAGGTTGCATTGGTGCACTGACCAGTCTCCTGCCACCCGAATCTGTGGTTTCGGTTTTTGGATGGAGCATCCGCAGCTCAGGGAAAGCCCGCCAATTTCTGAATCGCATTCTTTGAGGGAAAGGATCTTCATGTCTACTGGACTGGCATCCCACTATTCATACTTCGCCTCTATGCTTCGTCCAGGAGCAGCTTCTCTTCATTGCGAACTCCCAAGAGCCCGACTTCACTGCGAATAGCCTCGATGATACTAGGTAGGTCACCGTTAACACAATCTTGACAAGCGCAACAGTTACTGCGGTCCTCGCGGATCAATAAAGAGGAAGGAGTTGTTATGCGATAAATGATTTCGGAATGCGACACTGCCGAGATGTGGTTGGCGCCATCCCAACATTGCAGCGACTCCATCCGAGGTGTTGATCCAGATGCCCCGCGAACTACCGAAGCAACTTCAGATTCTTTCGAGTTACCTTGGCTGCCAGCGACCAGTCTATCCATGTTTCACTCACCATTCAAAGCACGTCTGTCCATCTATGGAGCTCTTTGGAATGCACAGCCGGACGCAAGGTACTTGGCGTTCGGATCCCGTACCTTAATACTACCTAGACCAAGGCGTGGCTCCGAATGAATGCCTGGTTCAGTTGCAGAAAACTTTTTCCAGAAGAACAGATCGGATTCGTCATCAGTATGTATTGTATGTCTTGGTCCCTTCAGGGTCCATCGGCCACGTTTTTTATCATCCGGAGCATAAGCCAATAACGCAACCCAACGCTGCCGCCGTTGAACCTTCACCAAGTCAGATAGAACCTAAGCCATGATAGACGCAAACTCGTGCACGCGGATCAGCCTAGAAATCAAGCGTCTCCCGCTCATCCAGCTGAACTCAGCTGACTGCAAACTGGTTCCCGAGTCCACGACAACGGGAACGCTCAAGCCGTCACGTGGTTCGGAAATTGAAAGCTTTCCAATCCTTACCTTCTGCTCCGCCCAGCGAACGCCACAAAACAACCCCTTCTGAGGTTCCCGTCCCACGCCCCCACTTGCGCTAAGTTCCGTAACCTCCACCCACGCCACTGGGTGCCTTACCTTAAGGTGCCTTAGTGCGGAGGCGCCTCCGTCCGTCCCATCCCGACTGTAAACAGCTTCCCAATTCCTCTTCCGATAAGGTAGCCTGCAGGAAGACTGATATAGGACACAAAGTAGGCATCAGCAATCGCCGACTACTACCTCACGGCAGGGAGCAGCGGAGACGGGCTCAACGAGCCAAGACAAAACTCCTCGGCCTGTGTATGGCATACATACCTACCTGAGGGGCTGTAGCTAATTTTGTCGTTTTTCCCCTTCAAGGGAACTCCGTATGGGGCGCCCGCCGTGCGGGCAGTAGATATCTTGAGCATGCTCGTCTTTCACGGCCCAGAACACACCCGCCAACAACGGAACGCGCGCACGGGGGCATCTGGAAACGCCCCAACTCAGACGGCCTCGTGGGTTTCTCAGTGGCTGGCCTTTCTCGGACCATCCTTTGCGAGTCTGCTCCGCAGAATCCAGATTCTCCTCTCTTCTCTTCCGTAGACCTGAGTGGGTACCTAGGCCTAGACCTCTCGGATTCTTGACGATCTCGTTCCCTTTACAAGCCTCGCTAAGACCGCGAGCCCGGGGCCGACAACTTCGACAGGCGTGCCGGTCCGTCGATAGTCATGAAGAAGCACCCTCCTGGATTTGCGCCACAAATGACGATAATAATAATAACAATAAAAATAAAAAGCTCGTCCGGTCCTGGGCAGGCACTGACCACTCGAGACTAAAGCAACATAAACGCCTACAAACTACAGATTCTCCTGTGTGACGCCAGGGGCAGGGAACTAAGTTACCATTGTTTTTCTGTTTCTTCGGTTCCGTGGGACCAATAATTTGACTGGTGGGGTGAAGGGCAATTAGGTGTACCGAACCTGTGGAATGGTTCTTGTGACACAGCCCAGGGATCCTGAGACTCATGCCGCCGTCTGTTCCGACGGGTAATGTCACTTGGGCTGGAAAGGGAGTGCAAGACTGCTTTGTCTGTTTTTTTTTTTCTGTTCTTTTTCTCGTTCTCATCGTTTTCCTTTTTCTCTCTTTCTCGTCTGATCTTCATCTATATTTCGTTGAAGATGAGAGAAATCGACGTCAAACTAGATATACCCTGACTTGAGTTACCTAGAGCACGGCCACCAGACAGGCTTTCCAAGTCGGCCGTCTTCTTTCCTGACAAAGTAAAATAAACAGATGGTAATGGGAAGAAAAAGAAGTCTATCAGTGTTATCCCGTCGGTATAAATTTGGTCATGATAAGGTCGTCATAAAGCACCGTTCAAATCCCAACCTGTCGCTTGATCCTGAGTGAATGTCCAGTCCTGTTCGTTTCCTTGCTTTTGAAAAACAGGTGCTGCTGAAGCCCAGCGGCAGCAATTGCGTTCGAATTAGTACGAGAGAGAGAGAGAGACTTTCGGTGCTCTGTTTTCTTTGTCTCAGTTGTTGCATCGTGATGACTAGACTCTATGGAGTCAAATCTTGGTAAGACGCCCCCCCCAAAAATCGACTTTCGAGTGCGCTTTATTATTGTACACGAGTCGTTTGGTTGGCGTTCACACCGCGACAGGGGACGCTTTCGTTGACCAACGATTCTTCTTAGTCAACTGAGAACCTGGTTGTTTCGACAGGCGCTTTCCCGACTTCGGTGCCGAGACCACCTCAGCAGGGGCCGCCGTGACCATCTCGACTGCAATGGCTTTTTTGATGGCTTCATTGGACTGGCGGGACTGGCTATACCGCATGCTAGAAATCTGCGGCTGCTCCGTGTGAGAATCGATCGTCTTCAACTCTGTGAAGCGAGTGACCTTGGACTTGGACGTGTTTCGGCGGTCCCTTTGTTTCAGGGCTGACGGTGCGGCAGTGACTGCAGGAGCATAGGTGTAAGATGAGCTCTCCTCCTCCTCCTCGACGTACTCGTAGACTGGCTCGGGGGTAGCGCATGCGGCGGGAGTGGTGACAGTAGATGATCTGCCCGACATTGGGGCTGAGAAAGGTGCGTTGCCCGTGCTGAAGTTGAAAGAGGAGAAGGATCCGTGGGTCGATGACCGAGTTGAAGCCGAGGAGGACAGCACAGGTTGGGGAGACGATTGGCTAGTCACAGGGTTGGCGGGTGGCATCGGCGGAAGTGTCAGTATGGGCGGAATGGAATTGAAGCCTGTCGTTGATAGAGGAGGTCTGCTTCTGTCGGTGGGTGATGATGCCTTGGGCGACGTATCTTTGTCCGACGCATCCGAAGCCCGTCGAGAACTTGGGTGAAGACGGTGAGCGTAAATCGCTACAGCAGGACTGCGAGGCAGTTCGGCGCCATTCATGAGGGGAGGCATGGACAGATGCCGAGCAGGTTTGATCTCCAACTCTTCTTGGGAACTCGTGGACTGACTCAAGCTACCAACGGGCGATCCAGCTGTGAGGATGAGGTATTAGTTACGGCATGAAAACGACGACAAAGATGGAACACACCTTTGATCGATGAAGGGCTGTTGCGGCCAGACTCATACGACCTGTCCACCTCCTTGCCCTTTAGTGAAATTCTGGTGGTGTCGGGGACGGAATAGACCGAGGGATTCGTCATGTTTCGCTGCTCCCAGGGCGCCAGGTGGGGGACGCCGCTGTAGCTGTAGGCTCTGGGCATGTTGCCGACGGGATTGGCATTAGCGGCGGGATATGTAACGTGGGAAAGGCTGCTGGAGACTCGTGGGAGACTTGGACCGGGCATTCTGTTGGTCAAGCCGCTTGCTACCATGGCACTTCTCCTCCGGTTCTCCTCGACGATTCTGCTGCGGTCATCGTGTCTGGCACCTGCCGGTGCGCCAGAGAGGGCGTCGACGGCAGCATGGGTGGGGACGTGACGATAGGGTTGCTTGGATGCCTCTTTAACCTTTTCTGCCTGCTTCTCCTTGTAATCCTTGGCCTGTTGCCGCGACCTCCTGATGAGTGAAAAGACAGACATTGTCTCTTTGCTTTGTGCCGAGGATCGGTATGTGAGTGTTGGTTGGAGTGCGGCCCACAAACGTCGAGATGCTCTGCTACGGAGGAGGAGGGGGGGGAGGTCTGGTGAAGTGGCGTAAAGAGGAGGGTGAGGTGATAGTTAAAGAGCGTTGGATGCGCACAGTCGTTTCGACGGATGGGATGTTGTTCAAGTCGAGCCCGAACAGTCGGTTCTTGGACTATATTCAGGCGGGACAGGTGAAGCTCGGTTGTTATCCGTATCACAGACACAGTCCCAGCTCCCAAGATGCTCTAAGATCAAGATACTCCAGTAGACTTGGCAAAGGTCGTCCGTCCACTTAGACCCGTCGTCATGGGCGAAGGCTCGTGCCTTTGGCAGGTGGGAGGATGGTCGGCGTACAGGTTGAAGCGAGAGGGGCAGGAGGGGGTTCTAATCAAAGGCGGGTTGATGGGAATATATGAAGTCGATATAATTATTACAGCCTTATTGAGGCAAGACGAATTTCTTGGGGGGTGGGGGAGAAGGCTAGTAGAAGAGAGCAAGACAGAGAGAGAGAGAGAGAGAGAGAGAGAGAGGGGACGATGGAGAGAAAAGAACACCAGTCTGCCCTGAACAGAAGCTGGGTTCGGGAGCCCTGGTTCCTTTAAGGCGCGGTAGCATGGTGTGTGAGTGTGTGAGTTGTCTTGGGATTGGACATGGGAGTGCACCGGCAAGGGGTGTGTTGAGAGTGAGTGGTACAGCACCAGCAGGTATTAGACCGTAGAATAGGGCGGGATAATTAGGTGCAGACATGGATGATGGGATGATTCCCGACGGGGGTGTCCAGGACGACAAGTAGCTCGCTCGTTTTCCGTGCAGCTTCTGTATTCCGGATTCTGGGTTCGGGGTTCCGACAGGCATCTGTAGTATCTGTAGTTCTGTACAGCTTGTTTCTTGGCAAACCCGGCCATCGCCAGCAGGTAAGGACTAAGGTGCCCAGGGCAGGCAAAGTCCTAAGATGAAGAACTCGACGTAGGAAGAAGGGCGCCGTCCGTCGTAAGTCCCGCTTCTTGGGCTCCGAGGCAGCGTGCCATGGTGTCACTGGTGCCGCCGGGCCGCCGTCATCATGGTTGTCCGTCTATCTGTCGATACCCTTGGATCGCACGGCCGGGCTTCGAAGCTGCCTATGATAGCGCCTGTTGACGACTCGTGGTTGGCTGATAAAATCTCCTTTGATCAAGGACGTATCTTGAAGCACCTCAAGGTTAGTAAGGAAGCTAAGGTAGTGGCAGATGCGGTGCGATGCGATGCAGTGAGAGGGAAAGACGGGGTCCTATCTGCCCAGGAAAGGGGTTCCTTTCTTGGTTTTTTTTTTTTTTTTTTGGCGCTCTCAAATGTGCCTTTTCCTCTACCCCCGCGGGGGTGTTACCCCGGGTATCTTTTTTGGGCCGAACGTGCCTCGTATTCAGAGAACTAGTAGCGGCACTTGGTTGCAGGGATGTCCGGGCGAAAGCGCGAGCGTTGTGGACGCGGTTGCAAAAGATGGAAAGTCTTTGGTTGAAATTCGATAGCGCCGGTGGGAATTCTACCAACCACTTCAGCCTGGGCAGGTCATCCAACTGGAAGGTACGTCCAGCACCTTACCCGCCCAACAAGGTACCCTACCTACCTTACCTTAAGGTACCTCCTTAAGTACCTTGGGCTGGTCGCTAGCACCAAGACTCGGACTTCCCAGCTTGCTGCCCTGAATCCTGATGGTGTCCATCCTCAGGAACGGTACCTTATTACACTACCTTAGGTAGGTACCCTACCTTACCTCAAGGGACCTGAAAACAATAGGGCATCCATCTTCTCTCCCGTCCTCCCACCATGACTTCCGCGTCGCCGACTAGACTTGGTTGGGTAAGGACGCACAACCATCGGTTCTTTTCTTCCCCCCTATCTTGTTTTCAAAGGGCTTACTCTGTATAGTTCTCAAAGCCAGCCGTGGCAACGGGCCGGGGCAACGCCGACAGTTGCGGTTGCGGTCGCTGCCATCGTGAGGGTTCTTCTTGGCTTGAGTTTGCGTGGTGCTTGAATCTAGCGCGCCACCCGGCATCTCCTCCCCATTGATTGCATCAAATACACGTACGTTTGTTTGTACGTACGTTTGTTTCACCATGTCGGAACCGACGGCGGGACAACGCTGCTCAACCCGTTGATGTCTTGCGTCATTGAGGCTGCTCTCAAAGGAGGGGACTGCAGCCAGATCAGTGATCACGTCGACATCTGACGGGACTCGGGAGAGCTTCGGGCTGTTCCCGCTCGCTGGGAATAAGCGCACCGCAGATGACCACCTTCCTTAGGCCTTCGACATGCGTGGCAGACGGAGGGCGAGACAAGATAGAGTCATGGGTGTAGGTGCTGTATGGTACATTGGCCCCTGTCAGAACCTTGCCCGCGCAAGACGGATCAGTATCCGTAAGGCATTACATTATGGATGTGATGGTTTGGAACACATCTTCGCCTGCACTAATGGGGTACCGTGGCTAGTGTAACTTGTAAGGTAGTTGAGCCGTCGACGAGCAAGGCATGACCTTGTTGAAGAGAATGACAGTCAGGGTGTTGCCCTACCCTAGGTGCTTACCCTCTGCGCAATTCGTGTCTGACAACCTCTTCGCCAAGGCATTCCTATTCCAGTATTCCTGTATTCCAGTATTCCTGTATTCCAGTACCTGAACGCCGGTTCCTGGCGCCAAGAGGGCCAAGAGGGACTTAGCCCGACCCATCCTTGGTTGGCGGTGCTGTCATCTTGAGCAGGTAGGTAATTAGGTAGGTGCCTCAATTACTATGTAAGGTATGTGGTATTGCATGTTACACAACCAATGTTCATGTCGAATTGGGAGTGACTAACTATCTTGACCCTGGCCCCCCTGGAGATGTCGACATCGGGATGTTTGTTGAATCGTTGGTGTGCCGAGCTGAACAATAGTCCATGTTGCTATCGCGGCAAGTTCGAGCAGAACTCATTTACCATGCAGCACACTGTTGCATCGTCGACGCACTACCAGTATTTGCGTTTGCTCTTATCTGTGGCACCCCGGTCCCAACCCGATGGGCTTGCCGTGAGCCCGGGCGGGCGACGCGCCGACGCACCAGCTCAACCACGCGAACCACACCAACTCTCAGGGAAAGGGTGTACCTTCATGGTCGTCCAAGCATAGACTGGACCAGCCCCGATCAACACATGGGTGCCTGTAAATAATCATGCGCCATGAAGTGATCCTACCATGGGATGCCGTTCCGTTTCATCGCAGTCGCCTCGTGGCTATGATGCTTGAGTAAAACATATCCAAACATGAGGCTCTCCACCCTTATCAAGAGAAGAGACATAGAGGGTCTGATGCAACGGCCGATGCGGCCGCATCATGTCTTTGCCGCTTGCACGTACTTTCCGCGAGTATTTGGGAGGGGAAACTGGGGCAGGTCGTACATATGACAGTCTGACATGCATGCCATGCCAGCCACAGGCCCAACCTGAATCAAGTTTGACAGAGATAAGAAAACGGATGCAGATGCCCTATTCCAACACTCTCATCTCACTTCTTTGTGTGCTTCATGAAGATTGTTGAGCCAGTACGCTGCCCGGGGACGGTTGTCAAGGACCCTGATTTTCGCCCCAGCCCCGGCCCAAGCTGGAGTATCTCCCGTCGCGGTATCGTGGCTCGCCAGCAGCTTCCGGCCCACCCGGAACTGCTGCTTGACCCCTGCGAAAGATTGCCATATTGCTCCTTGGCTCCGACGCCAGGAAAGATTGATATTTCTGAGAGTTAACCAAGTTGCAAGTATATTAGCTCAAGTTAAGTGGCTTTCGAATTTTAGTATGGTCGAGACAGACAGACATATGCCCAAATCCTGATTGAGTTTGACTGCGACGTGATGGGGACGCCGCCGATTCGGCAATGTCGAATCAGCTTCAGTCGCCAAACTGCACTTCTCTGTTTTCCGCAAAGCCACCGCCACAACTCTGCGGTCTCGTTGACGATGACACCTTGCGTTCCAGCCACATCTGGGACACTTGAACCCTTCCCGCGTGTCAATGACCTGTTTGGTCGTTGTTCATCCAAACCTGGAAGTGTCCACAGTCGGTGCCTAGGTGCCTTACCTGAAGTAGGTACCTTACCTAAGGTTACAGGTACCTAGGTAGCACATGCCAGCCCCACCCCGGCCCAGTTTTAGTGTACCTTGCGTCGATGAACAACTTGTGACAAAAGGTGCAAACGTTTCATCTCGTATTTGGCGCGACTTCGTTTCGTGATCGCTTGCTATAGACTCCAGAATGGGACAGACGGTCGAGGTTCGGCCCACGCTGGCGCTCACCTGCGGCATACACATGTAGACCGATGACTGCGCAGATGGCGCCCGAGCATGCGTAAATGACTCTGGCAGAGTCTGCAGATCTCGACGGGAGTTGATTCTCACATGCTTAGCGGCTTGCGTAGAGGAGCCAATGACGCGATTCCCGTCCGTCGAAGGAGACGATGCACTCACCGGCATCAAAACTCTGACAGAAAGACTCATGCTAGTCATTGGGCTATGGTGCCAGATTTCTCAAATGCCGTCATTCCGTCGCTTATCGTTTCTTCAGCTGGTCGACGTCTGTTGTCTGGTGAACAGGGTTGTCTGCACAGACGAATGCATCAGAGCTGAGGGCACAGAGAGACTTTTTTTTTTTTTCGTGAGACGTGTTTCTGGGCCGTGGCTGCTCTGGGTTGTTGGTGGGAGATCGAGGCTGATGTTAGAAGAAGTTTATCGGGAATATGGTTTGGGTAGTAGGTGAAATGGAGTCCGGTTATTGCGACTGTAGTTTTTTGGTATTGCGACTGTAATATAGAGTATCGCGCATACTGCTAAAGTACTACGCCCAAGTGTATAGAATAACAACACCATAACGGCACGCATAAGACTATAATACATACATATATACTATGCGCGTAAGAAATACTAAAAAATAATATAGAGAAGTTCTTCTAGCGTTTTTTTTTTTTTTTGCGTGTGCTATTGCAGTCTTATATATATTACTATAGTATTATAAGATTATCACACGTTTATATATGCTATGCAGCCCCTCCAAATACCTGGATAGGCTTAGCGTTATAGTCGCAGTACCAAAAGTCTACAGTCGCAATAACCGGACTCGGTGAAATGATGGTCGTGTCCTTGCTTCTGGGTCGTGCGTGGTGCCGATTGCTGTGGAAGCGGGGACCGAAATGTGATGTCGTGAAGATGGAGAATGCGCAGGGTGCGATCCCTGCAAATTGGTGTTCTTGAAGTTCCAGGAAAGAAAGCCCTGCTCTGTCTGCTGGAGTCTGGACCCCGCGTCATGGCTCGAGCTCCTCAGATGATCTGCACGGGAGCAGCCAAGGCTCAAGCTGGAGCTGTTCATCGTTTGGGACGGGTGCCATTTCGAGACGTGGGGGGCGTCACATCTTTCCCGACGGTCTGCTGCCTCGGGCTGCCTCGGGCTTTCGGCCCTCTTGTCATTTGACGCGAATAGGTACCAGACGTTCCTGTTTTTCTTTCCAAGAAGTGCAGGACAAGAATGCAATGCTATCAGGCTTATACCGTAAACATGCAAGGCACCGGCGCAGGCATGGCATGGCATCACTTAGAGTTGATCGTCAAGAGATGGTTTGCCATGGCATACACCGTCGATCGGCAACCAGTCCTGTGCCTCGACAAGTTCACCTTCTATCCATCCTCGAAACATTCGATACTGTACTAACAGAATTCATTTTCCAAATGCCGCATCCTGCCGGGTTTTCGGCGGAAGGTTCAGAATCGAGCCCGGCGTGTCTCGGTATTGAGTGGTATGCAGTTGTGCTTACGGTAAGGTACCTAGTAAGATGGCACGTGGGTCGGCTAAGCGCAGACGAGCGCCTACCAGATTAGTACTGAAGTACTCTAGGACACCTCGATTAGACGAGTAGCCGCAACTTACAGGTGGGGTGGATCGTGCGTCGGTGGCCGTGAACCCTTTTCAGTTAGTGCGAAAAACCTGTCGGCTGGATGGAAGCACCGGTGGGCAGGAGGAGCCGTCGGGAGCGAAAGTCCCATTGCCTGGTTGGTTGCCCTGGTTGGTTCACAGTGTTGGGTTTTGTTAGGCAATGTGTGCGTGTGTAAGCAGTTGGCATTGGGAACTGGATGAACAACAGAGGAAACCTGCTAGGGAATCACCCGCATTTGCCTCTGCCTCCTGGCCTCCTTGCATAGGTAGGTAGGTACCTTACCTTGAGGTGCCTTACCTGACCAAAATCGTCGCTGTAGTCAGTAACTACTGCTAAGTTTTACTTCATCATTCCGAATGGCTTGGCTTGGAAAAGACCCCGTTTTCTTTTTCGGACATTCAGGTTACCAAGTACCTTACCTGACATTATCAAGGTGTTTTGTTATGACTGCCTCCAGCTTACCTTAGGTAAGTGCTGCACCTACCTCACTACCTGCCTGGCCTCCCTCAGGTACGTGCCTCACCTCACCTCACCCTGCATGTCTGCCCGTTTCCCCACCCTCCCCAAGTGCCAGCAGACAGCGGGCAGCGAGCGCACTTTCCATCCCAGCCCAGCAGCAGCCAACAGCCCAGTCCCGTCCCAGTTCTCGCCTTTCCTGTCCGACCGACCGACCGACCGACCGACCGACCGGAGACAGCCTCAAAGTTCTTCCATCTCATCATCAACCAACCCCAACGCAAACCACCATAATTCGCGCCTCGCTGCCGCAGACGACCCGTTCCCGCCCCGGTTTGCACACTCCCGGCCTCTGCCCAGGAAGCGCGCTTTCGCCATTGCTACTGGTAATCCGTTATCGCCGTCGCGTCAGCATCCCCTTCCCCCAACTCAACTTGCCGTGCGTCGCTCGAATCCCCCGGCGCCCGCCAATCGCGCGACCCGACCGTCCCCTCCCATTTTGATGGCTCCCTGATCATCTCGTCCCTACGTCACCCGGCACTTTTCGTTGCCATAACCCATCGACGACCGCATCGCAAACGACTTTCCTCGTCTCCGACCGACGTCCATTGTGTGCGAGCCGCGCCCTATTCCTGGCGCGACCGACAGACGGGAAAGTGGCGCTCACCATCCTTAGCCAGACCGACGTTGAGCTGTCCCTTCAACAACATCTCGACCTCGCCCCCGATATCCTTAGCTACCCCCGTCTCGCCACCGAGGGGGGCAACGAACCATTGATGATGGCACAACCCGTGCCTCATCATGCGACGGACAAGAAACGCGTCAAGGTCTACGAATTGCGCAACAATGACTGGTTCGACCGCGGCACCGGCTTCTGTACCGCTGCATTTATGCAGGTGCGTCACGTCGCGCGCGACTTTTTTCCCCATGCCGACTACTTTTTATCCCACCTCATCACTCGCGCCCTTCCTTCTTGACATCTGCCTTGATGAACCAGATGCTAACGTGATCGCGTGTCGCCAGTCGGAGGACGGTCAGCCCCGAGACCCCCGAGTAATTGTCGAATCCGAAGATCACCCTGACCGACTTCTACTTGAGACCAAAATTTGCAAGGAGGATGGCTTTCAGAAACAGCAAGGCAAGTTGCCCGCCTCTAGTCTCCGCGCGCACAAGGACTGACGCAAAATACAGAGACTTTGATCGTTTGGACCGAACCCGCCAATGGCATTGACATGGCGCTTTCGTTCCAAGAGGCAGACGGCTGCGCTATGATTTGGTATGCCTCCTCAGGATCACACCACGGTTCTCATGCGTCTCTCTGCTGACAACGCCCCAACAGGAAATTCGTGAACAGCGTCCAGCAGACATTTCAGGGTGGGCTGGTTACTGCAGGTAAAATACGCCTTGTTAGAAAAGCTTAGCTCAAGATTGATCTAACACCACGGGCGTAGATGACAGTCTTTCGGATGACCTTGCGATGGAGATGCCGAGCTCCATCAGTCTTCCTCCCGCCGAGATTGGGAACCTTCCAGAGATTGAGGCTAGCATGCGCATCATGAGTCAGACGACCAGTGGACGAGACGCTCTCGTCAAGTGCATGGTGAACGATAGTTATGTTGCTAAGCTGGTCCCTCTCGTTGAGATGGCTGAGGACCTCGAGAGCCTCCCCGATTTACACCGATTATGCAACATTATGAAGACCATCATATTGTTGAACGACACAGCCATCATCGAGACAGCAGTGTCCGACGATTGCGTTATCGGAGTCGTCGGCGCCCTGGAATACGACCCTGATTTCCCGAGTCACAAGGCAAACCATCGCCATTGGCTTGGCAACCAAGGAAGATACAAAGAGGTCGTGCCGATCGAGGACGACAACATTCGAACGAAGATTCACCAGACATACCGGCTGCAATATCTGAAGGACGTTGTGCTGGCTCGCATTCTGGACGACCCGACCTTCTCCGTCCTCAACTCATTGATCTTCTTCAACCAGGTCGACATCGTTACGCACTTACAGGGAAATGGAAACTTTCTCAGTGAGCTTTTCGGCATTTTCAAGGCCACCCAACCAGACCAGCGGAAGAAGAAGGACGCAGTTCTCTTCATCCAACAGTGCTGTGCCATTTCGAAGAACCTGCAGCCCCCGGCACGACAAGCCCTTTTCACTTCTTTCCTGCAGCACGGACTTCTTCAGGTGGTCAACTTCGGTCTGCGTAATGCAGACGTGGGTGTCCGGGTTGGTGCGACCGATGTGCTGGTTGCTTTGATAGACCAAGACCCTTCGTTGATTCGTCACACGATCTACCGGCAAATCCAGGAGCGTCAGCAGCCGCTGACAGATTCTCTTATCGACATGCTTCTGGTGGAAGCCGACTTGGGCGTCAAGGCGCAGATTTCAGATGCGGTCAAGGTTCTACTTGACGTACAGCCGACGCAGATGATGCAGGAGATCTTCCCTAATAAGCCTAACGCGGAAATGCCAAACGGACCTAATGGGCCTGGTGGGCCCAACGGACCCCGAAGGTCAGCAGATGTCCAACAAGATATCTATATCAACACCTTCTACACCAACTCGGCGCCTCGTCTCTTCAAGCCGCTGACCGACCTTCGTGAGCGCAAAGACATGAGCTTTACCCTGCAACATGCCTCCATGTTCACGTATCTCGTGGAGATACTATGCTACCTCATCAGGCAGCATGGACATCGCGCGAAGCAGTTTGTTCTGGAGCAAGACATTCTAAGAAGGGCATGCCAACTATTCGCATGCCCGGAGAAGTACATACAACTCAGTGAGTACACCGTGTCAGTCGTTGGTCAGTTCCTTGTTAATGTTCATAGTCGCCGTCCGCTTTTTCCGGCAGTTGGCAACTTTCAACGATATGTTCTGGGATAAGCACCTAATGGAACATGGCGTACTGAAGCCGTTGCTTGACTTGACCTTGAAGTCCATGGCTCGGGATAATCTGCTCAGCTCGGCTTGCGTAGAGTTCTTCGTATTTCTCAACGCGCATGAAAACAAGAAGGAGTACTGCAAGTTCTTGGTCCAGAACCACCGAGAGAAGCTGGTCGAGCTAAGCTACAACGAACCCGCCGACACATTCGACTCCATGGTCGTTAACTACGACAAAACGAACGGATTCACCTTGGATCTTTACAACGAGTCGGAGGAAGACCACGCCAGGCGAATGGCAAATCCGCATGCAAGGCTGGCGGAGCAGCTTCATATCGACAGCGAGCAAGACGATTATTTCAACACATCAGATGACGAAGATAATCCGGAGGACCATGCTTTCGATAAGCAGCCAACGAATGGTTCCGCTGCGTCGACACCAGCGTCAAAACCACTGGTTGACTATTCGTCCGACGAGGAAGCCGAGGAGAACGCGGATCCCGAGGTCTTGCTAATAACCGAGGAGAAGCCGGAGGTGGCAGATGGTGCATCTGATACAAGCAGCGAGTCGTCAGTGGCGCCACCTGAGCGACTTTCGGAAAAGCGGCGGCGCGAGGAGGACGATGACGACGAGCTGGGCAAAATGATGCAGAACAAACGGAGAAACAGTAGTTCTGCGGGATCCAATGCTTCGATGGCATCGGGCATGGTCAGAAGGAAGAAGAGCTTTGCCGATCGATCGAACTCGGCGGCGCCAAAGAAGATTGCCATTAGCATATCCCCATCAGTGAAAACTGGCGGCACGGCAAGGTCGGACGATGAATCCTAGGCGCATATTTCAACCTCTCCGCGTGGACGAGTGCGGACACGACTGGTGACGAATTTTTCAATCTTGCTTTTTACCAAGGACGGGCGACTGAGGCGTTAATAATCATAGTTCACGAAATGGGAAACCTGGAACCCAGAAGACTTGACGAGAGCAACTAGAGGGCGTGTGCGAGGGAGGGAGGGAGGGTGGGAGAGAGAGCGAGAGGGGGAAAGAGAGAGAGGAAGTAGGAGAAGGAGGCTCCGCCAGTTGGGATGGAGCTAGAGATGAGTGAAAATGGCCGGACGAGGGAAACGGGCAGGTTGACTCCCAGTGCGAGGGAGGGCCCTTACTGGACGAAGAGAGGAAGGGGTTCAGGTCCATCGTGGTAGGACCCTGCGGGCTGGGATCGATAACTACGTGTACCATATTTATTGAGATGCTTCTCCAAAGGCTCATGGCCGGCGGGGCCTGTTTTCTCTCTCTCACGTGAGGCTATTTACCAGGCGCATACTACCCCTTCTTCGAGTAAATACTAATGTGACTCGGGCCAGCTCGTACGTGCGTGTGTGAACCGAAGCAAGGTTAATGTCCTTTTAAGATGCCTTCCACTTCGAGTCGCGATAACTACCGGCTTCCTCCATCAAATAAGGCACATTGTGTTCATGTTCAAGGTGGGGCAGTGTATTTAACACGGACGGGCCTTGCGCTCGTTTCGTACTCGGCAGGAACCTTTGGGAGATCGCTGGAACTCAAGGAATATTCCTGCTGACGTTTCTTCCTTCGATGCTATTTTTGCGTGGTTTTTGATTTGAGCATTGGCAAGCGAGTTAATTGGTGGCCCAATTATTACGAGGTACTTTTCAAAGATTCAGCCGGCCACGGTCCCTCGAAGCGTTGACTTCTTGAATGTATTATTATTACTATTGTATAGCACATCGTGTCGGTATCTTAATCCGTTGATCCAATGATCCGCTTTCGCCCAAGAGAATGCTTGTCGTGTGCTTGTGTTGCATAGTATTTACAGACGTGATCCTCCTTATAGAAGATCCGTGATGTTGGTGGGGGGGTTGGGGGGGGGGAGAGGTTTGTTCGTTTTGTGTAATCCTTCTTAGATTCATCACTCGTCTACCCAACGCCATTTGATCATGTCTCAAAACATGGTTCCCATGTATACCGCAAGGCAAATACGCTCTAGTTCAGCTCGCGCCACATGACGGGCAGAAACACCACACTCGCCCTCCATAGAATGAGAATGCCATCGATGACCGCCAACGGCAGCTTGAGGAAGCCAAGAGTGCCGCTCATAACGTCGAAAGCGTTGAGCCAGATGGCGAGGAACGCTACGCTGAAGAAGTGGTATGCTAACCTGGATGGCTGGTGCATGATGCCGCCCATTAGGGCCATGGGCTCCGAGGCGTAGCCGCGCTGGAAGTAGGAGAAGCAGCCCATCTGCAGGGCGCGCAGCTGACGGTCGTTGGCTGCGAAGAGAGCGTAGAGAGCCATGGCCAGGACGTTAATGATGGACGTCAGGCTCTTGCGGCGCCAGTGAAACTCCTTGAGGACCTCGTCAAGTGCCTTGGGGTCGGCCAGATTGGACACGCGCGAGGGTTGGAGGAGGTCGGAGAGGATGACGCAGTCGTTGAAGGCGACGGTCATGCCTCCGCCAGTTAGAGGGTGACGCATGTTCATGGCGTCTCCAAGGAGTAGCATGCCCTTGGCTTTTTGGCGCGAAGGGGGCAGATACGAGTTCGGCATGGAGCGGGGAATCTTGCCGTCGGAGAGAGCGGCCTCGAAGCAGGGGCGCATCGCTGGCGGAAGCGTGGGCATGACGCAGTTCTTGATATAACCGCGTACACCGCCGGCAGCGGGTGACGCCTCGGGGATGTTGGCAGGCACGTCGATAAGAGCGCGGGTCTCATGTGTACCAATCTGGTACATGAGAACGGGGAAGGCATTTCCAATGACCACATGGCCGTAGCCGGGAGAAGGCATGGGCGCATCAATGAGCTCAAGTGCGTAGAACTTGGATTTAACCACGGGGGCTTGAGGGAGGTACTCTTTGCGGAACTTGGAGGCATAGCCGTCGGCGATGATGGTCAATTGGCCGAAGAAGTAGTCGTCCTTCTTCTCGCCAATAGCGGAGTCCGTAGTCTTGGACCTGACACCGAGAACGGTATCCTCATCGTCTCCACGGATCGTAGCCGTAACTTCCGTCTCGAAAATGGTGATGTTCTCCTGTCTCTGGCAAGCCCTGCGGAGGTTCATGATGAAACGACCATGGTGAAAGCTTCTACCCTCCTTCTGCTTTGCGCTCGCAGCAGACTCAGGACTGGATCCGTGGACAATGCGGCCCTGCTCGTCCAAGGAGGGGTATGGGATGTCGATACCCTGGCCGTGATAGCTTACTTTGTAGCCGTAGCACGGCACGGCATCGATGCCCTCGAGGGCGTCGGCGAGCCCGAGCTGGCGCAGAGCGACGATACCGCCAGGCTGTAGCAATTCGCCGACGATGCGATCGGGCTCCTTCATCCATCTCTCGAGCAGAATGACGCTTCTTCCCTGCTGGCCCAGGGCGTATGCAATGGCGCAACCAAAGACGCCAGCGCCGACGACGACGACATCGGCCTCGTGGTATTTTCTGCGCCGCTCGGCGCGAGCTTCGGCAGCTGCTGTTGGACTTTCGATCATCTCGGTCGGTTGTCTGGTGGTTCGGGGTTGGGCTGATACTGTTGAAGGTTCGATGGGTGGGGGACGTCGTGTTTGTCGTCGAGAGATTGATTATTGTGGGTTCTTTTCCTTTTGTATGACGCTTCGATAGGGGCCCAGGGAGTCGAAAGTCGGCAACGGCTTGCTGCGTGGGGAACCCGAAATAGTTGGGGGGATTTTAACCTTAGGCGAGGGAAATGAAGATGTCGGGTACAAACCGAGATAGACAGTCGCCACTCTCAAGTCTTAAGAAGGTCGAGGTTCGGGGAGACCTGAAAGTGACCGCCGGCTGTAATTGGGGTTCGTCCGGCCTCGAACGATGGATGATGGCAGATCAGAAGGAAAAAAGAGAGCAGCGTGATGAGTGGACAATTTCAGGTTCCCCGGGGCCCCTGTACCTTGGACCTTGCTGGGGGTGTGAAGTTGGCGTAGTTCCTGCTAGAGGTGTAAAGGCCTCCACTATGCACTGTACCAACCTAGGTACAGTGGCGTAAAATAAAAATAAAAACCCCCGCCAACTTTCATACAAGGGTCAAAAACGCCCAATATTCGACCCCTCCCTCCCTAAGGAGTTTTATTTACGAAAGTATCAATTCTATATAATCTACTACAAAATATATATAAACTTAATACTATTTCTGAGGAGGCTATTAATACTGATTAATACTTTATATAGTAGTTATTTACTATAATATATACTATGATTTAAGCTAGTATTAAATCTATAAGATTATTTACTACCTTAACAGGGATTTTATTCTATATCTATTTAATAAGCTTCATAAGAAGCTTAACTAACTCATTATTACTCTTCTATAACATAAAATTAAGCTAAAGTTTATCAATTTTTTATTTAAGAAGTTTCTATATATTCTGGAAAGAATTAAGATTAGGGCTATATAGGAGCTAACCTATATGAATCAACGTTAGTTTTTCTAGCTATACTATTATATTTTCTTCTTATAAATAGAGATATTATCCTATATTAAGACATCTAATAATATAATAAATAATATAAAATACTCCTTAAGTATCTTAAGGTAAGCCCAAGTTATATAGCTTTTTTTAGGTCTTTTTTATTGCCCTCTATTATAACTAGAAGAATTCTTTTACTATACTTAATATAAGACTAAAAAAATTATTTATACCTTATCTTTTTAAACTATACTTCAATATACTTCATACTAACTTATTTATTTTCTATTCTATCTAAAATGCTAGTAATTTAGACTAGAGTAGAGTATTATAGAAAGCTTTGAAGTTAGGGAGATATTTTTAATATTATATAGAAAAACATATATTGTTTTTTAGCTGTTACTATCTTAATTCATAACTTATCTAATAAGTAATAGTAGCGCTACTAGAAAATTAGCAATTTTTAATACTATAACTATTACTTTAAATATATCTAAACTAAATCCTTACTTAAGTAGGGCTTTATTACTATAATATAGTAAGTAATTCCTTACTTTTAAGCTAGTTAAGAAGAGTAGCTAAGGAGATAAATAGAGTAGCATAGAGGTATAAATCTATAAGTAAAATAAAAGAATTAACTTTAATAAGCTGTAATAAATTTCTTTCAGTGAGATTATTAACTTTAAGTAGCTTACTAAGATATAGGAGGAAGAGAGCTAACTTTTAGCACTAGTATTAACATATTATACTATATATAACTCCTAGTAAAACTCGCTCTATAAACGTAATTTCTTTTATATATAACCTATTTAAATACTATATTATAATCCGCATATATTTATAAGATAGCTAATAATTGTTATAATCTACTTATTATATAGGTATAGTAGGAGCTATCTTTGAAGTTAGTAGTAGTAATATGGGAAGACGTACTAATGCGGGGTAGCATGTAAAATTGTCGTTTACTTATACCCACTGTACCTGAGTTTACATCCCAAGACCCAAGTTTTTTCTTTCCTCTATCTTTCTCCTTCATCCCGTCTTTCTCTCTCTCTCCGCCTCGCACCGGGCTAAATACAGTCGACGGCGGGAACAAATGCTTACGCCAGGTTCGGACTCTGGGCCTTTGACCTTATGAAACGCCTCAGAGGAGAGGGGAAATCAACAAAGTATTGTGATGGTTGGGTGCCGCAACAAAGCTCACTGAGGGTCGAATACAAATTTACAGAAGGCGATCTCAGCGACAAGTCGCGCCATGACGCGCCATGGCGGCTCCCGCCGTCGACAACTAACCAATTGTAAATGTCGAATTAGTGCCCCACACACCGCCTCATTCACATGTCGAACGACCGTCATGAAGGATTACCTACAGCTCAACCCAACGTTGCATCAGGCACACTCCCCTGTGTTACTTATTGAAAAAGATGCTTGTTTTTTCTAAGTTTCTAGTGAGGTCTCTGCCCTCGCTATATTCGCGGTTTTGCCTCCTTCCTATCTAATATCATTGGTTCATTATTGGCAGGCGCCGCTTGGTGGGTATTCACCTGGCTCTGCCTTTTCTTTGGTTTTGGTAATGTGTGCTACCACAGCACTTTAGGGAGCGATCTGCCGCATTCTCATGCAAACTGACCCTTTTCAGAAGGGCTATAATTATCGAACTGGGCGTATGCCGATGGGCGTATGCCGATTTGACCCGAAATCCGTCCCGACTGATAGCCGGATTATGGGTACCTATATCTAGCAGAGATTTTGGTGGAGACCTTTATACCTCAGAACTAACGAAATACACACACCAATTTTAACTTAATTAACGCGTAAAGTCCAATAATTAAGAGTCTCATACGCATTATTATCTAATTTTAAAGCTATCACAACTAGACAGCGCGTTCAATTACACCTCAACTATTTCAACTATATATTCGCAGACCTAACCTACTCTTAGTGCGAAGGGCTGGACCCGAGTCTGTGCGACAAGAGGTGGCGTAATACTGTTTATTTGAAGCTGAAGAGGGAAAAGGAAGGGTTTTCCGCTTCAGCGCGGTTACGCTGGGTTTGTGGGTAGCCACTAGGTAGGCCCTAAGAGCAGTGAATCTAGGCAGAAGCCCAGATAGTTCCAACCGGACGTAGCCTATAATATCATCCCCTCCCCTAGCTGGGAGCCCTCCGGGCGTAGGCTAGGTCGCCATTATTAGCTATAACTAGCCTATACCTTCCTTTAAACCTACTCGTCGCCTCAGTTTCTATAATAGCCTCCGCTAGCTTTTAGGTAGGCTCTATATACCCCTCCTACTTAACTAATGCCTCACGCTGCTACCCTCTCCCTACCGCCTTCTATTATGCTACGTAGATCTCCTCCACGCGCTATTTAAATTCGCTATTATCTATAATAATTAGTAGTAGCTGCAAATCTACTCTTAACTAAGCTAGTAGGGGGTTCTCTGGTGCTCTCTAGAGGAGGTTAATATAGAACCTCAGGTAGATATTCCTAGGGATATCTAGTTCTACTACGTAAGAGCTTAATATACTTATAACTATATACTTATAGTATAGCTATAAGAGTTTCTTATTAAGCCTGAGGCTCTTATAGTTTACTATTAATAACTAGACCTTATTACTTACCTAATACCTCTCTATAGCGGACCTTTACTTATTTATTTTCTTTACTCTATTACTAGGCTACTACTATACTAGTTTAGATAAAACTCACTATATCCCTAAGCCTACTTACTAGGAGGATAGCTACTATTTGCTCTATAGTAGGTATATTAAGTTTCTCTTCTATAACTAGTATAGAGTTAGCGTAGTATCTATACTCTAGGAAGAATAGGGAGAGTCTAGTTATACTACTAACCCTATTCCTAAGCGCTAGGTAGGTAGTAGGGAGTAACCTTCCCTAGTTATCCTAGGCCTATATTATATATACCTATAAGATAGCCTGGATTTCTTAGTTCTATCTCTCTATCCCACTATTAGTCTGCAGGTAGTATACTATACTTAGTAGCTAGGTTATTCCTATAAGGCAGCAGAACTTAGCCTAAAAGTAGCTTACCTAGTTAGTCCCCTAGTTACTAATAATACTATGCGGGAACCTATAGAAGCAGAAGTAGTAGGTTAGGAAGTATTAAGCGCAGGCCTCTACCTCTATAGTCTCTATCTCTTTAAGTACTATAAACTTATTAAGCTAGTCTGCTATTACCTATAAATAGTAGCTATTAGTATTCTTTATAGGTAGTAGGTTTATAATAAAGTCTATAGAGAGGTTAGAGTATAGCTAGTTAGGTACTAGTAGGGGCTTGAGGAACTCTTTCTTTACTTGCCTCTAGATATATATTCCTCTATATATATCGCAGTTCTATATAAACCTTTGCACGGTTTAGAACTAACTTAGCGAGTAGAACTATTAGCTCACTATCTTAAGAGTGCTATTATAACTCAAGTAGGTAGTTATACTTAAGTTATAGCTCTACTAAATAATCTTAGTGCAGAGTACTCCTAAGGGGTTATTATTATTCTCTCCACTAGGCACCTATAGCCTCCCCCAGAAAGTTAGCCTCCTAAGGTTATTAATATTATATTTATTAAACCAAACCTTTGCTCTAATATCTAGTAGAAAGCTATATAGCTATTAAGTAACTATATTATAGGCTACTCTATAGGTAGTATTATTCTTTACTATCTCCCGCTATAGTGCCTATAGCTCTAGGTCCCTAGTAAAAACTACTATGTCTAGGATATCTAAGATATCTAGGTAGCTAGCTAGCGCCTAGTTCCTCCTCACTAGGGGGCTAGCTATAAGGTCTCCTCAGGGTTATATATAGTTGGGTATTAGCTATAGAACCCTTCCCTACTTCCGCTTATTATCCCACCCCTAGGGCGCATCCTACTCCTATTAAGAGAGAGCATCGGGGGCCACTACCTCCCTACTAGAGTAGTACTTAATATAGAAGTTATATTAAAATAACTCCTCTGCCCACCTACTCTAATATTCTATAAGGTATTACTTTTTTATAAAGTATTCTAGCCCCTAGTAGTCTATTCGTACCTTAAAGGTAGGGATGCTATATAGCTCTACTCTCTATATATAGAAATAAAATAGGACTACTAGTAGCTCCTTATTATATATAGAGTAGTTATACTCTACTAGTAATAGCTTCCTTAAGTAAAATACTACTAGGCGCCTAATGCCCTCTACATTAGCTTAAGAGAGCACTCCTCTAAAAATCAACTTAGAGCATTTAGTCTCTACTACTATCTTATCCTCTAGGTTAAACTAGCAGAAGACCAGTTAGGTACTAAATAGCCGCTTAAGCTCCTCAAATACCTTGTCTTAGTCCTTCTTCTAATAGAATACTATATCTTTCTTAATAAGCCGCATTAGTAGCTTAATAATCTCTCTATAACTAAATATAAATATATTATAGTAATTAGTAAACCCTAGGAAGCTCTAAACCCCTTTAGGTAAGGTAAGAGGTAGCTACTTAATAATTACCTAAAGCTTCTCAGGATTATAAGAGAGCCTCTTCCCTACTATTATAATAAACTCTATATACTTAACCTTTTTAACTAAGAACTCACACTTTATAGGATTGAGGTTAAATCTAGCTACTACTAGCCTCTAGAGGACCTCCTAGACCTTCTTCTTATAATCCTTCTTTATTTTATTTAAGTAAATTAATATATTATCTATATAAGCTATAATAAAATTATCTAAGAAGTCTTATAATATACTATTAATATATTATTAAAAGCTAATAGGGGTACTAATAAGGCTAAAGGAGTATACTACTTATATAAATAAGCTATACTAGATATAGAATACTATTTTCTCCTAATACCCCTCTATAATCCGCAGCTTATAGAAAGCAGCTATTATATCTAACTTTAAATACTATTTAGCTATACTAATATAGCATAATATCTTAGAGATTAATAATAGGAAGTAGTAATTCTTCTTAGTAATTATATTTAAAGCCCTATAGTTAATATAGAAGCAAATACTTCCACCCAGCTTCCTCACAAAGAGCACTAAAGCACTAGCTAGTAAGCTACTAGCTTAAATAAACCCCTTATCTAGGAGGTCCTACAGAGTATTCTTAAGTAATAGTAGTTCCTCTCACAATATACTATAGAGAGGTCCCCAGGGAAGTAGTAGTTCCCTCCTATCTATAGTAAGGATAAAGTTAATCTAGTAGTTTACCCTAAGCCAGCTAGGGGGAAGTAAATAAGCCTTATTTAAGTCAAATAAGCTGGGGAACTCCTCTAGGATCTAAGCTAGTACCTTATATTATGAATCCTCTTTTAGCTTTAGGTTAAGAGCCTTCTTAATATCTACTAAGCTAACTACTCAAACTTATACCTCTATAGCACCTCCCTAATACTTACCCTACCTCCTCACTAAGCATTAATAGATTATAGAGAATAGTTCAGTATCTAGGAATCTCATAGCCCTTATCTCTATTATAAGAGTTAATTCTTTCTACTCCTTTAGATATAACCTAATATAGCCCCAGCTATAGCATACCTAATAGGCTATAGCATTATATATAACCTTATTCTACTCTATTTATAGCTATCCCAATAGGATCTCTAGGTTAAGGCCTTCCACTGTATATATAAATACGCACTAAATATAGCTACTTATCTCTAAATCAAAGGCTACTATACCTAGAGTATTACCTAATAAGGGACTACTAAGGGTATACCCTCTTATAGGTTACTGCTTCTTCTTAATATATAGAAAGCAGAGGTATTAAAGCTAGGAACTAGCTAATTATTATATAAGTATTACTACTAGTATTAACTAAAATATAAGCTAGATATCTTTTATTAACTCTAACTTATATAATAGTAAGTCTACCATCTACTAGCTACTCTATTTTATATTATTTCTAACCTAATATCTCCTCCTTAATAAGCTTTAGAGCCTAATTTTGCTCTAGAGTTAGTCTTTTTCTAACTCCTTATTATCCTCAGAGGGGTATATCTCCACCTAGTAATCCTCCTCTTCCTCTCTTAAATAGAGTTAACCTTTAGGGTCCTAACTTGAGTAATTTTTAGTAGCTAGTTATCCCTTATAGGGTAGCACTATATAATATAGCTCTTAACCCCATAAATATAGTAGGTGCAGGTATTTTTAGGGCGGGTATCCTTATCTCTTTACTAATAGGGATATACTAGGTAGTTATTAGAGAATAACTCTAAGTCCTATTAGGGGCAACATTTCTCCTTCACCCTCAAGACGCACACAGCCCCAGTTATATAAGTATCTCTATTAGTATCTTTAGCTACTAGCTTCTAGTAGGGAGCTTAGAGATAGCTTAGAGCCTTCTAGCATTTAACCTTCTAGGCGATATTCTAAACTTTTAAGAGCTACTTACTATAGTTAGAAAGTAGGTTAATAGTAATTAACTAGTCTTTTAGCTTAGGGGTGAGAGTAGCTTCTAGAAGAAATATCTAGACCTAGCTAGGCTAGTTACTGCCCCCTATATCTACTAGAGTCTACTTAAATCTCAGCAAGAAGGCTAAAAGAGACTCTATCTCTCTCTACTAGAGGGTCTATAGTTAGGCTACCGCTTAAGGCTACAGGTTATAATCCTTCTAGATTTAGTTAAAGTAAGCTATAAAATCCTCAGGGTTATATTTTCTTCCCTTACTACCTATACTTTAGAAAGTAGAGACCACTAGTTAGGAGTTAATATTTAGGTATAAATTAATAATATACTACACCTCTATATCTATAGAGTAAAAGACCTGATTAATTACAAGAATATATCTTATCTATTACGCCCACAAGGCGTATTCTCTCCGCTAATCCGAGAACTTCGGAAGTAAGAGTAGCAGCTTCCAGGTTACTACACCGGGCATCACCAGTAATCCACTAGTAGTAGTTATCTGGGGGGGCATAGCTAATTACCTATTACTCCTCTATAGCTCCTATATTTACTACTAGAGGTAGTTCAATACCATTACTAAGTTAGCATATAACAGCTCGCCTTAGCTATTAACTATTAGGTTATTAACTATCTCAGCAACTAGTAGAGAGCAGCGCTCAACCCATCTCTCATCGTTATAGTAGTAAGCTTCAAATATACAAAGGGCTAGACCCAAGTCGATACAACAAGAGGTAGCATAATACTATTTATTTAAAGCTAAAGAGGGAAAAGGAAGGGTTTTCCACTTCAGCGCGGTTACGCTAGCTTTGTGGGTGGCCACTAGGTGGGCCCCAAGAGCGGTGAATCTGGGCAGAAGCCCAGATGGTTCCAAGCGGGCGTAGCCCATAACACTTAGCCACCCTCAAAAGGCCTATAATACCTCCCAATATATCCAAGCCCTCTGCCAATGAGGCTATTATGAAGATTCAACTTAGTAGTCTAAAGGATTAGATATTATAGATTAACTAGCTTGAGGCTCGCGCCTCTCGCATTAAATTATAGCACTATATCAATCCAAGCAAGACTAATAAGCTATCACTAAGTAACGCTATTACAAAACCCAACCTTCTAGATATAAGGCTCATTATCAGGGCCTACCTAAATACTTAAATAGCAAGTAACGCAGCAGCCCCTACTAATAAAGAGGATACTATTTGCAATTTCAAAGAGAAGGGGATAAAGTTCTATAATACTATAATAACCTAATATATGGAGGAGAAGAAGGTCTACTCTAAGCATATCAGAAATATCACTATAATATAGGACTAGATATCCAATACTATCTATTACTAGTACCTCAAGACCTATTATCTTACTAAGGAGAATATTACTACTTAAGTACTAAAGCTATAACCCCGAGTTAGTAGCTTAGCTATTAACTCAAAGAAGGCTGTAATATATAAATATAAAGATATCCTCTTAAATAGGAAAAATCAGACTATTACTATATAAGAATAAATCACCCTTTAGGTTAAGTAATAGAATATAGCTATCTTCAAAGGCTAAGCAGCAAAAGTCTCTTAAATAGAGCAATTAAGCTTATAGTTTAATAACTACTATAAGTTCCTAAGTAACTCTCTATTAGCTACTTAAATTAGTAGCTATTAAGCACTTATAGGCATAAAGGCTAATAAAAATAAGCTTAAAGCTAGTAATATTCTCCTAGCTACCTATAAAGCTATCTAGCAGCTTATAGATACTATATTTAGGAGCAAGCCTAGGAAGGGCATATTTAGACCTATAACTATAGGAGATAACAAAAATAATATTAATAATACTAATAACTATAAGCACTAATATTGAGGAGGAGGCTATAAGTATGAAGCTAGTAGCTAAAATAATATATAAAACAAACCCTACTATCATAATAAGGCTAGCAATAAGATATAGTATATGCTCTATTACTAAAGTAGGTATATCCTTATACGCTGCTTTATAGCCTTCCTAGAAGACTAGCCCAAACGTTTCAACTTTAATAAAAACCTCATTAAGTATATACTTAAGAGGATCCAGCCTAGTAGTAATCTAGTAGAAGAGTTCGAGAAAGCAAAGGCTTATAGGACGAGCTAATAACTATATAGTAGAAGCTATAATAGTAGAAGCTATAATAGTAGACGCTATAAAAGTAGATGCTATAGTTGTTGGTTTCACACGGGTGGGTGACAGTACGCGCGCGTAGGCCTAATACGTATTATTTATATTGAAGCTATTCTATAGTACGAGTGTGTATATCTAAGATATAAATAGCTACGTGGGCAGTAGTATTATGCCATATTAGGCCTGCAAATACAGTCACATGACGTATATATATATATACGATATTATATCTCGCAGAGTGCCCATCCTACCACTCCATAGGTTACGGGGTTATTACGACATTAGCAGTCTTTTCTTTTTGAGGCCAGATACGCCATAACCCATACAAAACAATACAAACGAAGTTATTCGCAGATCCCAAAACAATATAAATCAAATCCTTCGCAAAGCCTTCCTCTATACCTTCGTCGCTACCCTTAACAGCTATCATAGGCCTCAAAGGCCTCCCTCCATACCTCCATTATCATCTTAGACGGCGTAGTCATCACCCTTCATAGTAGGAGGGATATCGTTGCCCTTGTGGCCCTTCGCTTATCTTATTACCCATCCTTCTATTCCAATCGCCACCATATTATCATCAATAAATCGCTTGAGAGATAGATTTAAGCTTCCTTGAGTAAAAGCATCAGCTAGGTTATTATCTCTATTAATCCACCTTACCTCATATATCTCTTATTACTTATATAACTAACGAAGTGCTATTATATCTATTATAAAGCGCTTGTCCTTCATAGTACCGAGCTTCACAAGGCACTCATATAGCAAATACAAGTTAATATAAATAACAGTAGAAATAATAAGCTTCTTCAAGTATATAGTAATCTTTTATAGCGTAGTAGCAATAGCATAAGCCACATCTACGCCAGCCACTATACTATAAACCTCAGAAGCTAGAACACTTTATATAACCCTTTTATATTTTATTAAACTAAAGTAAATAATATTACTAGTTACTATAAAAGTATTATTATCATTAGCTATAGCCTCATTAGTAATAACTACAATAAATCCGATCTATAAAAATAAGTCAGTATTATTAATAAAAGACCCAGCTATAAATATAAAGAGTTTTACTATAGCTAGATCAATAAGTATAAAGGTTAGGCCTCAAATGAGGTTCTCCTTTTGCTATTTAAGGCGATAATGAAGAGCTTTTTTATCCTCCGCAGTAGGATCTTATACTAAGCTGCAGCAAATAAGTCGAAACAAGCCTCAGGTTAGCAGATAGAGGCGATATACGCCCCTCTTGCCCTTTACTAAATATATTATTATTTTTATTTATTTAGAGATACCTTTAGGTTAATTAGCTCAATTTTAGACCCTTAACCCTTTTAGTAAAAAGTAAGACTACTATCTTTACCTAAAGTAATAATACTACTATTAAATATTAGTAGGAACTTATAGTTAATTTACTACTTCGCTTTAGTAGTAAAATTAGTCTTTTTAAGCTCTATATCTTCTTATTAAAAGAACCTTAGTATAAATAGTCTAATAATATTATTAGTTTATATACTAATAATACTAAAATAGCTACTTTTAGCTATTAAAGAGATTAATAAGCATAAGTTAAAAGATAATTAGTCTATCTCAAGATTCTTTCTATAGTAGTTACTATATATAGCCTACTAATAGGTACTAGCCTCCGCAATACTATATAATAGTTTAATAATCCTCATAATACGGTTTTTAGAGTATTTATTATAAATCTCCTTTAGTAAGTCTAGAAAAATCAACTTATTTAGCTCTATTTATAATTAAATATATACTTATATAATATTATAGAGCTATAATATATAGCTCTCTTTTATAAGTAATAGGGCAATAGTAAGAAGGAGTTACTAGCTAGCCCGCTATATTATAAGTAACTAAATACGTATAGAGGCTTTTTTATTATTATTGTATCCCTAAATAATAAGCCTCAACTTCTTATAACGCTAATTAGTACCTTTACTTTTTATCTTATGAACTATATATAATTTAAAGATATAATATTAGCTATAGGTTATAGCGTTATATAGGATATTTTAAATATATTATGCTTTTAAAGTATAGTTATCTCTATAGTTAATAAAACTAAAAAAGGGACCCTAGGTATTTAAATAATCCTATTTTTATATAATTATACAGCGAGGTTATAATATATTTGCTCCTTTATAATTAAAAACGTTATAATATTACTAATTTTATTAGTAAATACTTAAGCAGTAGTAGCTATAAAAGTATTAATTAGATACATTTACTCTAATATTTTATTAGCTACTTATATACTTCTATATATTAGGCCTGCTAGTAATATTTCTTAAACTTATTCCTCCTTGCGGGGGCGGCCTCAGCAACGCGGGATCAGGTCTACAAATCTCTCTAGCAACAGCATATCAGGACCTCCATCATTATTCAGCCCCATCGTCTATTCAGTGTTCAGCCCCGGGGGAGGCAGCATAGCCTCATCAGCCTGGTGCCACAGGCAGACAGCCGTCAATTAGAACGTCCGGGGCCCGCGGGGGAGGTCGAGAGTACAGGTCTCGCTATCAATAGCGAGAAGTCAGTACAGCCCTTACTAGCCCTTCTTTTCATAATAAACCCAGATGAGGAATAGCAGTAATAGCCAAAGGATTAGCGCTATATCCGGGCTGTTATAGGCAGCGAGAGCAGCTATAACTTAGCGGGAAGCCTAATGCTTCTAGAGGTACTCTATCGCCCTCTACGTAGCGGCAGCCCGTCGCTAGAGGTCTAGAGATAGGGGTAAATTATTACTAATTTGGGGGTAGGCGCTAGAAATAAGTAGTATAGGCACTAGGCTATTAGGCCCTATTGTATTATTAATAGCCTTAATAGCTATTTAAAGGATAATCTTATAATCTATATTAAGTAGATCTTTATAAATAATTATATATACCCTCTATAATATTATATAATATTGCTTAATCTTACTAATAGAGTTATAAGCCTTAATTAGTACTTTAGTAGTAGTTATTAAAAGCGCCTAAAAAGTATTTTACTACTCTACTAATGCGAAGTTAATACTAGTATTAGTAATAGTAATATCTAGTAGCCTGAGATAAGTATAGATCTAAAATTTAAAGGCATTAAGTATTATAGTTATAGATAAATTCTTTAGGAATTTAGCTATATTAAATATAGTTATAGTATTAATAATATAGAGTACTAGGCGCCCTTTAAGGTAAATAATATTAATAATTATAGTATAATTAAAGTTATAATTATCTCTAATTATAAATTTAAACTAATTTAGTACCCCTATATTAAGTTAGTAGTATTTATAAAACTTCGTGAGATATTTAAGTAGGTATAACTTAACTTAGTAGCTAGCTTACTAGAGCACTTTATAAAGTTAGTAAACTAATAGGTAACTAAAACATTAATAGAGTCTTTATAATTTAGCCTCTATAAGGTTATTATAGGCTAAAACCTTCTCTATCTCTAATAATAGCTATATATAGCTCTATTTATATATAATAAGCATAATAAGGTTACTCTATTATAAGTAGTTTCAAAAGTTATTAAAGTATATATCTAACCTATTTATATCTACTAAATAGAGCAAGAAGGGGGTATTTATAGATACTATATAGAAGATTATATCCCTAAATAGCATAGAGATAATTATTATCCCCATTAAGCTAATAGCCCCTCCTAGCCTAAACCTTATACTTACCCCTTTTGCTATTATAGAGTTAATTATAATATTAAGCATAATCCTCTTAAGTACTTTAAATTAGCCCTTACCTACTATTAAAAATCCTACTGCTCCCATATTGGGAATAATGCCTTAAAAGGTCTCTAAATAGTATCTTCCTTTAAGTATACATAATTTAATAAGTATAGGCTTAGCTAATTCTTTAAATAGATCTAAGTATATAATAGTATAGTAAGCTACTTAATTAAGCAATAGCCTCAAGATAGTCTTTTCATCCACAATAGGGACCAAATTAGTGCCCTAGCCACTATTTAGGTTTGTAAATTAGGTAAAGAATATATTATGCTACTCCTCTTTAGAGTTACTATTATTATAATAATCCCTACTCTTACTAAGCAATTAGAAATATATTTCAATCTCCTTATCCTTATTATTATTTACTACTAAGTTATTAATTATTCCTTTTATAGCCCCCTTATAGTAGGTTAGAAACTACTAGTAGGCCGCCTTTAACTTATTAAGAGCTTGTGAGTTATTTCACTATTATAAATATATCTCCTCCTTCTCTTTTTATATATATTTAGTTAAATAGCATCTAGGTTCTTTATAAATATAGCATTTTATATCCTATTGCTATTGTTTTAGGCTGTTTTTATTATCTATCTATAGCTTCGGCCTTCTAAATCTACTATTTCAACCCTTACTATTATATTTACAGTCTATCTAATATTATTCGCAGTAATATTAGCCCTATAGCAGTTAACTATTTATAAATATTATTATATTACTAATAGTAACCTTAAGTTACTTATAGAGGCTTTTAAAGGTTCTTATTAAATTTATAGTAGCCTATTTATACTTCTTAATCCCTTAGTAGCCTTAAAGAAGTTAATTATATAACATCTTATTGCTTTAGTAAGCTTTATTAAGCACTGGCTAAGTTAATATAAGGGTATTAATCAGGATATCTAAGGCCTCTAACTTAGACTTTAAGGGATAGTCTATTATAATTAAAATAAGGGTTATATTATTCTATATTATAAGATAAGCTTAAGTAGACTCTTTAGTCTCAAAGCATCCCAGTAGACTCTTTAGTCTCAAAGCATCCCCTAAGCTTATTAATAATTTAAGTGCTATTTAGATGAGGCTATAGGTAGCAAAAGCTCTTATAATAGTATTTTAGCACCCTTTCCTTAAGTATTATTAAAAAGGCTACTAGGGTTTAGTCCTTTATAATACCTATCCTTTTATAAATATCTTAAAAAATCCATAGTTTTAGCTTAAGAATATTTATACCTTCACCACTATACTTCATCTCATTAGTATATATCTTCGCTAAGTCCGCAATTTAGTATATTAATAGGCAGGTACTATTATCTTTTAGCTCTTAGCAATCCTCTTATAGTCCTTCTACAACCTTTCACAGTCCTTCTGCAATAAGCTAACTTATCGTTAGGGCTAGGCTAGTAGCTATAGCTGATGCTCTTATTAGTATCGTAATATTATCATTCTAGAAGTTAGCAATATCCCTACTAAACTCTTCCCTATCCCAGGTTTTAATAAACGTAGTACTCCTCTTAATCTGCTTATTTACTTCCCTAGCGGTCTAGAAGTAGAAGTCATCTATAGTTACAATATCATATATACAGCTTGCAATACTTAATCTACCCTAGACAATATAAATACCGTTATCTATTAAATACTAGCGAATCTTCCTTATAGTTACTAGGCTCGCTTTCTAGAAAAACGTAATAGATAGGCCTACGAAGTCCACTATAAACTCTATCTATAGGTCCTAACAAAAGAGTTTATCATATTTATAGGTTTCAATATAGTATAGGATCTTAGTACTTACTTACGTTATTATAGTATTTTTATTAAATCTAATATCTTAGCCCTAGTCCTCCTCATCTACTAGAGCCTTACTCTTTACTAGTATTAGTAGTTCTATAAGAAGCTTAATTAGCTATTAGCCTAGCAGTATTAGTAATATTAATATTACTAAAGACCCCTCAAGAGTGCTTATTTATAGCTATTCAAGCAGTAGTAGGGGTATTAGTATTAAGGGCCCTAGAGTCGCTATTATATATAAACGAGGCGTAATTAATAATTTAAAAGATTAATTAGGTAGTTATATGCCGTTTCTTCTAGTAATTCTAGCTCTCCTCGCCCTTACCAATAGATATCAATAGGAGGTAGTAATAACAATAGGTAGCCCTTACATAAAGTAGAGGCTTATAATATACATAAGTCAACATTATTTCATTATTATTTAATATCTCTACTAGCTAGGTATTACGTTATATAGTTAAACAATACATTATTCAAGGCTTAAGTTATCTTATTTTACTCTAACTTATATCTCTAGGTCAAATTAATATACTCTTCTTTTCATAACGTGAGGGTCTCAGGAGAGTTAATTATTGCGTGAAGGTCAACTATTAAGATATTAGTAGACCTCTTTTATAGTTATCTTCCTACTTAAGGGTCTCATAGTAGTAATATTAATAATAGTAAGAGTTATATAATAGACATAAGAATTAAATCGAGTTCTTCAAAATAGTTAGCTTATATCTAACTACTTATAGTCTATTAATTAATCTAGATAGCACAAAAGAGCTACTAGTCACAATCATCAAATAGATTCAATATACAAATCAATTATAGACTAGTAGAGCTTTCATCTCTTTAAGTAGTAACCTAACTAATCTGCAGTTTCATAGCATAGCCGAAGTAGTATAATAGTGAAGTTAACCACTAATCAGTATTAGTTTCACACGGGTAGGTAACAGTACGCGCGCGTAGCCCTAATACATATTATTCATATTGAAGCTATTCTATAGTGCAAGTATATATATCTAAAATACAAATAGCTATATAGGCAGTAGTGTTATGCCATATTGGGCCTGCAAATACAGTCACGTGACGTACATACATACATACGATATCATATCTCACAGAGTGCCCATCCTGCCACTCCATAGGTTACGGGGTTATTGCGACAATAGTACTATTATAGTAATTAATCAAGTTTAATACTAATCCCTCTCTTTATTAGTTCCACTTAATACTAGAGCAGCTATCCATATATTTAATAACCTATCACAATTTATCAACTTTTAAGGAGCCTTCTATAATAACTTTATTATCACTAGAACCTCAAGAGCTACTATTAATAGCTAGGGGTCTATAGACCTTTACCTTTAAGGCTCTAGAGGGCATCTAATAACCCTTTACCTCAATAACGTAGCGTATTGTAAATAACTAGCTACTAATCTCATATCTATATAACTACTTCAAAAAAAGGGTATATAGTAGAATATAAGACCTAGCAACCCTAATCAAAACTGCCTTTAGTAAAGAGATTACACCTATATAGCAGAGATATTCAACATCAACTAACATCACCTACTTAAGTATTATCTACATAAGGGGGCAAGTATGCCTATGGGGTTTGTAGTAATAGCTATAATTAATAGCTATAAATCCATCACACCTCTAGATGAGATATGTAAACGTCCTCTTTACTAAAAGTATAACTATTTAACTATTTGCAGACCCCTTTAAGGCTCAACTCTTTTGTAGTATTAATATATTAGCTATTATAGCCTAGAACACCTATAATAGCTACATGAGGCTACATGAGGCCACATGAGGCATCCATATTAATAATAATAACAATAAGCCTATCTAAACTATTAAGTGCGACTTATACGCTATAGCGAAGATAATAAGACAAGCCCACTAAGCCCTAAGAGAGTCAGTAATAATATTAAAACCTAGCAAAAGGATCGCCATTAACTTCCACAACTATAATAAGGGATATAGAGGGTATATATCAGCAGCAATTATAGCAGACAGGGCCTAAGGCTTCGCCTAGAACTTTAATCTAGCTAACTAAATAAGTAAATCCCTTATCTAAGTAGTAAATAAAGTTATATTAACTATTAATATATAGTATAAGACTAAGGTCTAAGTTATTAAGGCTAATAATGAGATTCTCTAATACCTAAGAGTCATAGCATATATTGAGAGCAAAGAGATCAGAATAACGCTATCCGCACCTAATACTTAAGCCCAAAATAAAGGTGCTAAAAGAATTACTACTATTATAAAGCAAAAGCACCGCTCGCTATAACTCTCAGCCTCGCTACCTATAGTGCTATAGCCAGAAATTATAAAGGCAGCTACCTACATATATAACTATACGCCAAAAAAGCAGCAAGGCTAGAAGACGCCTTACGAGATACTTCATAAAACATTAAAAGAGGGTTTTATGGTACCTAATCTTACTTATCTTTAAGTATATAGGAGCATAGCTTTTGTAATAACTTTAGACGCCTAACTTTATTAAAACCGTTATTAGAGATTAGCAGCAAAATCTAGGTGGGCTACCTGATCAAATATACTACCTCAAACAGCTATAGAATTTAGAACCCTCTAAAAAGAGAGGTTATTACTACTTAAGATATTCTCTTTAATAAGGAAGCTATCTTTAATAGTTAAATAGATACCCGCTACAATAACTTTAAGGATATAACTCTAGAAGAAATATAAAAGCATTATGCTACACTCCTCAACCTAAATACCTCAATTAGAAGCACCTAATCTATTATAGACCTAAATAATAAGTCTCAACCTACTAAGGATAAGAATAACTAAGTAAATAGTAAAGTATTAGCGGTAGAGCCAGTTTATAGCTATTCTAAAATTAGATTTGCTCTGCTGCCAACTCCCCCGTATTCCCCAGCAGCAACCTTCTTCTAAGCCCTTAAGGAGGGTATTCACACCAACCTCAACATAAGGGGGGGTAATCCAGTAGTTCTAAGCGCCAACCTAAATCTAAATAAATTCTAATACTTTCAAGACTCTCATTCAAAGGTTAGAGTCACCACAAGGACGTCATATAAAGCAGTCTTTTTAAGCTATACCATCCACAAATAAATATCTCACAAAAGAGCAAAACCTAGCGAGTTAGTATTAATAAGCAGAGGTAGTTATAAGCTCTTATCGAGGTCTAATTAACCTATTAATCCTTTGGCAAGCAGATTATATAACCTTACCAAGAATATCACAATAAAGCTACTATTCCCAGCCCCAGAAGTAATAACTTCAGAGATAAGTCTAAAGTAATAAAATACCTACTAGAAGTTATTACTAAAGTTACCCTTATTACATATCAAGCTATAAAATCAACCCATAGGGGCTGAATTTATTCAGGCTAAACAGAGCTATCTCCAAAGCCACTAAATATCCCAGTCTTAGCTAACTATATCACAAAAGGTAGCAAAAGGCCATAAAGTCCTTGGATACTACTAGGTATATACCTACAAGCTGAATAAGTATGGCAAGCTACTAGAAAATAAAGGTATAACTTATAGTATAAGGTAATTAATAGCCTCATAACCTTCATAATACCTATACTACTATATTAGCTAGGATATTATTTAGGACCCTTATTACTATTGCTAACTAATTTAATACAGATCTAATCTAATATAATACTATTAATGCCTTGATATATATTAACCTTAATAAAGAGGTTTATATAGAGATGCTACTAGGATATTGAGAGCCTACAAGAGTGCTCAAGCTGCTGAAGGCTCTATAGAGGCTGCGTAGATTCCCTCTTTTATAGTAATAACACCTGAAAAAGAAGCTAAATACCCTTAGTTTTAAGTAGATACCTAGTAAAAACTGCTATTAGCGCTATAGTAAGGTCCTATTCTTCTTCTATATAAATAACTACGTTATAGCATATCTCCCCAAAGATCGCAGTCATACTACCTCGCTAATTAAATAACTATAGAATTAATACCATCTAAGGGTAGCCAAGACCTACATTAGTTCCTAGGGATCAAAGTCCTTTGAGATTATCTAAATAAGAGGCTATAGCTATTATAATTAGTATTTATTAATAAGCTAATGAAACTACTAAAAGAGGAGAACTATATTAATACTAGCTCACAATATAATACTCTAATAGCTACTAAAGAGTTACTCCTATATAAAGAGCAAACAACGCCTCAAGAGATTCTGTCACCATATAAATAGTGCGCAGTCACTGTCACATACCATAACATATAGTTACTGCCACGTAGCATACTGCCACTATCACGTAGTATCTGCCGTCTATAAATAAGACCAGTAGCATAGAACATAATAATACAAGACTTTCACTCCTTTAATACTAAGACCTATCTTTTGTTATTTCACTACATATTATTCCTATTCACTATTATTCATTAAACATCTTATTACCCCCTCAGTACTACTACAGGCATACTAAGAAGACGCTAATATCTAGTAGTATAACTACTAGATTTTCTTTTTTTAGATCCTCAACCTCATCAAGACCCTCCACCCCACACTCACTTTATAGCGGGAGCCTAGAAGAGGCGTATGAGACGTCTATATCAGAATAAGGGCTCAGGTTCAGGCTTAAGCTCTAAGGACTCCATCATAATAAACTAGCAGAAGTCTGCCGCTAGGTCGTCTTTCCCCTCGCCCTATTTCACAGAGGCGTAATAAAATAACGCCCGCCGCGTTACAGTTTTCACAAATCGCTATAAATATAACCCAGTAGTTCGCAGCCTTAGCTAGGCTTTCCTACGCAATATAGTAGTATTAAGTAATCTTTATTAGGATATAAGCTAAACGCTTTATATCCTATAAGCTTCCTATAATACTAGCTAGCTTAATAAGCTACTTAATATTAATAGTTAGAATATTAATACTTACTTACTAAGGGAGACTATTAGTAGTATAATAAGGGTCCTTCTTTACTATTATAAATCTAGTACCCTCTATAGCTCTTTTAGCGACTTTAGCCCTAAAGAGATCTAAGTTTATAATACTAAATAGCTTATCTTTATAGCTACTCTACTACTAAGTACTCCCCCTCTATTAAAGTAGCCTCCCTAAGAACCTAGAGCGCTAATAAAGGCAGAGACTTAAGTACCTCTTGGGGTATTATTAAAACCCCCAACTATAAGTTAGGTTACCACCCTATTAATATATCCCACTAGCTCCTCATATTCCCTATTAGATAGTACCTATACTAGTCCTACTAGGAAAATTACTATTATACTAGCCCCTCTAGATATTACCTATACTAATCTCACTAAGATAGTTACTATTATACTAGCCCCTTTAGATAGTACCTATACTAACCCCGCTAGGAATACTATTATTCTAATAGTTCCCCTAGGCCTAGAAGCAATAAGATAAAGCACTACCTCACTAAGCTACTTATAGTAAGGTCCCCCTAACTATAGCTTACTAACACCTAGAGTTCCTTAGTAACCTCACTATAGCCTAATACCTTAGTATACCTATAGAGGGAATAATACCTTCTAGAACCTATATAGTCTCTTCTTAAATATTCATGCCCTAGTAGTCATATAGGGTTTTACTACCTAGGCGTAGCTAGCCCTAGCGCCCTTCCCGCCCTAGATATTATAGGACTATAAAGTATTCTAGCCTAATACCCCCACTTTGAGGTATAGTAAGAAGCTAGTTTTCTATAACTATAGAGTTATATATTACTATGAAGTAGATATCTAGCTCTCCTACCTCTTAGCTCTAGCTAAGTACTCCCACTACTATATAGCTATTACTACTTAATAGGAGACTCTCCTCTAAGGTTCTACTCTCTCCTAGTAAGTCTATATCCTTATAGATATAGAGTAGTAGTACTACTAGTTAAATAGGTTACCCGCATTATATAACGCTATCTAATAGAAGTTTACTCCTATTACTATAGAAGCTTAGACTTAGCTCTAAGAGAATTAATTCACTCTCAACTAGATTAATGGTAAAAATAATATCTACTAATATATATATAAAGTCTTTAAGTATACTAGGGCATAGGGATCTATTACCCCCCACTAGCTACTTATAGCCTTTTATTAATCCCTTAATCTAGAACTCTAATAATTTCTCTATAAGCCTAGGATAATAAATATAATAGATATATATCTCTCGCTTACAAATAAGAAACGCCGCACTATTTAGTATACTCACGCTCCTTTCTCATCTAGCCCAGGAGCCTACTACACCCTTCACTTAGCTACACTAGATAACTCTGCTTATTGGGTTTATTTATACTCCTATTGGGATTCCCCGCAATAGGACCATTAGTATTACTAGTCCGGATATCGCAGAGGAATCTAGCTAAACCGCTCTAATAATTAAAACACCCCATATTAGGCTAACAAGCTAGCAGGCAACTAAACCCCCTAGAATAGCTACTATAACGCTTAAAGGCCTTAGGAATATCTTTAATAATTTAACTACTTATAATAGATAGCCTAATACTATTATAGTAATTAAGCCTACTAGGTCTTTAAAGATACTAACCCTAAGACTATTATTAACTACCTTATTGATAATAGATATAAGCTTATTCATATCTATAAATAACTTAACTTATCTAACTTATATTAGCTATAAGTAGGATAGATAGGTAATTATAGCTCCAACCTAGTAACGCTTCCCTCCCTAAAGGAGGAGACTAACTACTAGCCTATATAGGATAATCTTATTTATAACTCTAGTAATACGTTAGCTTTAGATACTAAGCGCCCCCTTTTTATAGGCCTCGCTACTAACACTACTACACTTACTACTAACTATACTATTAATTTTACTTTAGAGGCTAGCTAAGTTATTAATACCTCCCCCAAACTATAGAAGAGCACTCGCCTCTATAAGTAGACCTATCTCTACCTCTATATATCTACCTAAATTAATAGGCCTATAGAGGAAGTTTATATTAATACTATCGCTTCTATTACTCTTATTAACTAATAGTAAATAGATCGCTTTATTAGTAAGGCTTACTTATGCCTAGTAGACCCCCGCTATATAGTAGCTATAAACTTATCCTTTAAGGTTATAAAAGAAGCTACTTTTGATTTCTATCTCCTAGGCATACTTAGTAGCACGCCTATCTAGGCTTATATTATTATTACTATAGGAGTTATTAACTTACTTAGCATAAATCTGCTCTTAAGTATACCCTTTTATAAAGACTATAGGTTACTTATTAACTTTAATAAAGGGATTATAAAGTTCCACTCTATATATAGTATAGCTACTAATATAAGCTATAAGAGCATCCTCCCTATTATTTAGATAGTTAACCTCATATAAGCTATTATAATTCCTCCCTATAATTCTATCTTTGCTATAGTATACTATACTAACCTCCTAGCTTCCCTAACTACTAGTAAATAAGACTAGCTATAGCGTTTCTATTCCTAGATCCCTTCTGTAGTTAATAGTATTATTACCCCAGATACCCCAAAGCTAGTCCTTTTATAAAACCCTTTAACTAAGCTACTTAGTATCCCTAAAGGGATAAGAGTTAGTACTTTAACCCGCTTTAATAGTACTAATACTATAAACCTTATTAACTAGGCTAATATTAATACTCTTTTCCTAGAACGTCCTAACGCCCCATCTATTATAACGGAGGAAGCTTTCTATACTATAGTATCTAGTAATACCCCTACTATAAATCCCAGCCCTACAGAAGTCCCCTTCTATAGTATCTCCTAGCCTAATAGCATACTAATAATCAAGTTAGCCGCTAGTATTAAGATCTATACTAGTAACCCTACTTTTACAGCCCGCCTAAAAGTAGTTTTCAACTGCTACAATATCTTTTATAATTACAGCATCATCTCAATACCTAATAAAGAAGGCATGCACATCGACTTTATCAATAGTTAGCAAAGCTAGATTAAGGCCTCCCGCCCCTTCCCCCTAGAGATAGAAGATACTAAGCTTACCTATAGTAAGCTTAATAGCTTCTACTCTAAAAGTAAGATATTCTTTACTATTAAATTAGTTCCTATTATATGCTTCTTATTTATTATATAGCGCATAGTAAATAGAGTATGAAAAAGCCGCCTAGTAGTTAACTTTCGCCCGTTAAACAAGGTTATACTTCCTAATATATACTCTCTCCTAGATTAAGATAATATCCTTAACTATCTATAAGGTAAGGGCTAGGTTATAATACTTAATACTACTAGATTTCTTTACTAGCTTCTAGTATATTCTAAATACTACAACTAGATAGCTATAATTTCCCCACGCAGTATTAAGGTATCTAACGTCATTTTAATAGGGTTTAAGAACTCCCCCATATATACTTAACGCTTTATAAATAACTTGTTCTATAACTACTAAGATATTATCTAAGCCTATATTAATAATATTATAATCTTTAGTAATATTACTAACAACTACCTCTAGTATATTGAGATTATACTTAAGCTCCTTAAGAATAGCCGCCTTTATATCTCCATAGAGAAGTTATTTACTAGCTTCACCTCTATAAGGTTCCTCAGCTATATAATTAACACTACTAGAGTCTCATATACTAATAACTATATTAAGGCTTTTTAGTAGCTTATATTCTCTAATAACCTCTATAACCTCAAGAGATATCTCAGGATAGTAGGATAGCTATACTATAATATACTATAGTTCGATATTATTATAGCACCCCTTACCCGCCACAAAATAGTCCTTTCCGCCCTCCTCCATAGCGAGAATAAGCTACCATAAGGAGTAGCTAAATAGATATATACTTATTACCTCACTAAAGTTACCTTTAAACCTATAGAAGAGGAGATTAAGTCCTAAACCACCCTATAAGAGAACCTCTATAGTTAAGTCGCCCGGTATTACTATAATCCTACTAAAGAACTCTTTATTAAGCTAGATATATATAAAGGAGGATTTAGAGTTATAGTCTTCTAGTTAGAGGATAAACTCCCTAATACTAAGATCAACCTTATTACGCTCAAGACCTCTAACGTTCAGCTTATCCTATTCCTCTCTAGGGTAACTACACCTACTAAATAGCGATTTTAGGCTATAGAAGCGGAGGTTACTAGCGTAGTATAGGCTATTTAGAAGCTCTATAAGCTAGTTTAGTCTAACTGCTAGCCTATTAATATTCTTACTAACTATACTACTACCTGTAGCATCCTTACCTATACCTTGCTATATATACTTAATTTTATGAAGGTAAATCTAAAGCTTACTAATATAGCTAATTACTTCTTATAGTTCTAACTATATGTTATCTATATCTCAGGCAAACTTAATGTAGTATTAGATACTCTCTCCTGGCTCCTATTACTTTAATATTCTAGTTAAGCCTCACTATTCCCTAAGGCTGATAAACTTGCTAATATTAATAATGGTATTACTAAAAAGATGACTAACTGTAGTTCCTCTAACTTTATTAGGCTTGCTGAGGCTTCTATGCTAGGAGCTTCTGCTGAGACTATTATCCACCTTAATGTGGAGTTCTCTGCTTAGATTGTGAAGGCTTATGCTAATAACTAAAGATATAGCGCTATTCTGCGCGGTATTGCTAATAATGACGCTAAGTAATAGCATACTATTACGCCTTATAATGCCCTTAAGGAAGAGCGCTACGCTATAGCTAATAGTTATTACCCTAAATATTTCTGGGTTTAGCTATAGATATAGCGTAATAGCCTCCTTTTTCATATTAACGCCAACAATATAGAGAGGCTCTATATTCCCTAAGCTATTATTTCTAATATCTTTTAGTTAGCATATAATAATAAGTACTACTTTAGTATTAATTATATAATTTATAAGTTACCTAAGACTTAGTTTTATAATAAGGTGAAAGCCTACTGCCTATATATCTGCTATTACCTAGGATATTAGGAGAATAGCGTTAATTATAGCCTATCTCTAAGTACCTTTTAATCTATCTCTATAGTGCTCTACCCCTATTATACTATAATAATTAACTTTATTATAAACTTACCTCCTATTCCTTCTATAGGCATATTTTAAGCCCTATTAGGCTATAATATTCTTAACTGCCTCTTAATATAGATATATAAGTTCTCTAAGAAAGGGCTTTTAATCCCTAGTAATAAGTAATATACTACTTAGGATTAGGGACTAATATTTATCTAGTTTTAGCTAATATATGACTAGGGTATTCTAGTACGTATTATTAGTAACTAAGACCCTAAATTTATCTTAAAGATCTAGAAGGCTATCTTTTTTATACTAAGAGTTAAGCTCCTCCTCTCTACTATATATTATCGTCAGACTAATAGCTAGAGCGAGTAAACTAACTAGACTATTAAGATCGCCCTATAATATTATATGTAGGCGGACCTAGATACCCTCTAGGTGGATATTCTTCCCGCTCTTTAGTATAACCTTAATAACGCGTTATTGACTACTATTAGCTAGTCCCTAAATGAGGTTATGCTAGGCTTCTGCCCCTAGGCTATCCTTAACACTATTACTAATACATCCGCGCTAATAGAGGCTATTAAAGTTCTCTAATATACCTACTAGGAAGAAGCTACTAGCCTTATTAATATAGTTAATAAAATCTACTAGTAGCACTATAACTATTATTAAATAGATATTGAATTTAATATTAGCAACTAGGTTTAAGTTTACCTCAGTAAGGGTTATTACCTACCTAGCTACCTAAAGTATAAATAGTTAGTAACTTAAGCTAACTTATTTTGAATTACCGCTAAGGTTAACCCTTCAGCCTACTAGCTTAATCTCCCAGCTGCCTGGAAGATCTACTTAGTCCTTAATATTACTTAACTCTACTAACTAGCTAAGGGATTAGACCTGTTTTATTAGATGCTAGCCCCGCTATAACTGATTATTATAGATAGTTATAATAAGTATGAGATAGAGCGCCTTATTGACTAATAGATTAACTAGAGAGGGCATAATCCTACTATCCAATATCTTATTAAGTAGAAGGGCTATTCTGTAGCTGAAAATACGTGGGAGCTATATGAAAGCCTGCTTGTTTATACTAGCGACGCAGTTAAAGCTTTTAAAATGGCGTTACCGCTCTATACTAATAAAGAGTGGGGCTAACTACGCCGCTCCCGTCCCACAACAGGATCCCTTTAAACATCACTACTGCTTTCTTTAGGACTATATATAATGCCTTTGCTTAGCTTTACCTAAAGATAGCCTTCTTTTATAGAAGCAGTATTATACCGCGCTAAGCCTTGGCGGGCTATTAAGGTATCTCATCCGACAAAGCTATTATTCTCTGCGACGTTAGACTTATAACCCGTAAGGCTAATACATATCTCTATATTAATTATTTACTTTACTTCTACATAGTTTTTTAACCTAAGCTTTTGCGCCTTCCGCCTGAATTTTGTATATAAAAACCCGACTTTTTCTTTTATACTATATATATCAGAATTTTACTACTTTACTACTTTACTACTTTATTTATTTTTCTTTTTCACTCTTTATAAGCTTTCATTACTCTTTATTAATTTGCTACTATTCTTTTTAAATATAACAATATCTACTAATTGCCACTCTAATATTACTGCTAGCGCTGCTACCCCTTCCTAGGAAGCTGCTAGCACCTTCTATACTACTGCTAACTCTATAGCTAATCCTGCTAGCCCTAATGGATCTGAGCACTTTGACCCTATCTCCCCCCACCCCAATAATAATAGTATAGATATTAATAACCCTACTAATAAGAACTCCAGACTAGCCATCCGCCCTAGCAATACTCCCTCCTAGCATCCTACTCTTCTCCTTAGCTCTAACTTTTTGGCTAAGGATAATAATCTCCTTAATAACCCTACTGAGGAGGAAGAGGAGGATAATAAGGAGGAACTTAAGGAGGAGGATAATAATAATAATATGCCTGCTATCCCTAGTAACCCCGCTACTAAGCGCTGCCCCAAGGGACCTATCACCCGCGCCGCTGCTAATAAAGCTGCTATTGCCCTCTTTATGCAGTTCCCTAATAACGCCCTTTAGACTAAAGTCTTCTCCTTCCTTAGGGAGATCTTCAGCGAGAAGTACATAATTACTAATATCTTCTCTAACCCAGCGGTCCGCTGCATCCAAGGCACCTGCGAACGCGCTCTAAGTACTATGCTGAGCGGTCTTGTGTATAGCTACTTGCTTTCTTCCTGCGCATCTATACTTATGGTGTTTGTCTCCTATTATCCTAGCACCTTTAATACTAAGATTACTAGTAGTCTTATTATGCTTAACTACACTAACCTAATATTACTTATAATAGTTATTAGCCTCTAGAGTATCTATATAATTAATAATACTGCCTATACTGCTACTAGTAAGGCCTATAAGACTACTAATAATATTACTGCTACTACTAAATATACTAATACCTAGGTTGCTACTCTCACTACTAGCCTTTATAATAAGCTTGTTCCCCGCGTTTCCGCCCTTAAGGCTAACGTTAAGGCTATTAGTACTATAGGTTAGAATAACTTTACTAACTGCCTCGCTAATATTAAGAACGGTATAGTTACTAAATAGGTCTTAGGCAATAAGATTATTTAGGCTACTACTAAGGTTAATAAGGAGGTAGAAGCCCTTCGCTCTAAGGTTACTTCCCTCTACGCTCTTATCAGCAGGGTCCCTAAGATTAATTCCCCAACCCCTATCTGCGCTACCCCTAAGACTACTACGCTAAATAAGAAGCGTAAGGCTGATGATATTAGCGATATTTTTAATTAAATCGCCCGCACTACAGCCTTATTTCGCGGAGGATGGGATATAGTTGCTATCGGGATAATAACTTTTTCTATTTGGGGGCAGATATTACTATATAAATATTGCGTAGTTACTATTACGTACTATAACGTATAGTTACTACTACGTAGTATACTACTACTATTACGTGGTATCTGCTATCTATAAATAAGACTAGTAGTATAGAATATAAGAATATAAGACTTTCACTCCTTTTATATGAAGACCTATCTTTTGTTGTTTTACTGTATATTATTCCTGTTTACTGCTATTTATTAAACGTCTTATTACCCCCTTAGTACTGCTACAGGCGTACTGAGAAGACGCTGACAGAGGCGATGTATGCGCCGCGCGCGCGTTGTTCGACGTATTATTTCTTTATATCGCAGTTATTAGTAGCATTAATAAGGTTAAGCTTCTTACCCTAGTCTTTTTGCCGGAGGTATAGCTTGCCGTTATCTATAAGGGTAATAATGCCGCTATTAAAGACTAGAGGTTATTTAATAGATAGATACTCCTTCACCTTCGCTATAAACTTAGCTTTAGCTAACTCTTCCTCTTCGCGAGCGGAGAAGCTGTTATTAGTGAGGCTAATAGTATTATTAGTTTATATACTAACAATCCCGAAGTTAGTGTTTTTAGCAGAACTAACGAGAAGGCAAGAGTTATATAACGAAGTTACTATCTAGAGATTCTCTCTATAGTACTTACTATAAGTCGCCCACTAATAGGTGCCTACCTCAGCAATACTATATAAGAGCTTAATAACCCTCATAATAGTGCCTTTAGAGTAGTAGGCGCGCAGTTATTTAGGTAAGTAGGCGAGGATCCGACGATTTAGCTTCAAAATCAACTAGACGTAGGCTTATGTAATATCCCTTAGCTACAGGGAGCATAAACCCTTTAGAAAAGTAGGAGTGAGAGTAAGAATAAGTTGCTAGCTATATTATTAGATTGTGGGGGACTAGGTGAATATAGACTCCTTACTATTATTAGTATAGCCTTAGATAATAAGTTGTGATTTCTTATAGGGCTTAGTAGTTTTGCTCTTAATCTTATTAACAATATGCAACTTAAGAATCCTCTCGTTATTGTATTTATACTTATTGTAGGCAATAAACTTGAATACTCCTCTGCCCATAAGGGCGTCGATCTCCTTTCTTATAGACTTTTTAAAGGGGGCGCCTGCAGTAGTGATAATACCCTGGGATTATAGCTTCTTCAAGAGGTCAAGGTTATTACGCTCCTTCATACTTATAAATATAGCAGGGGTATTAACCTTATTAATAAAGTAGTAGCTCACGAAGTTAGCAATAGCATTGCAGTTAAAGTTAGCAATAATATTAGCAGATATAGTAGGCTTTCGCATTTAAGTCCCTCGTTAGGGCTCTAGGGGAGCTGAGGTGTTATTAGGCGTCGCAGTACCAAGCGTGAGGGCATCGTCGTTATTATTATCAGTATAGTAGGGCTTAATAACGGTCAACTAGAATACCTTTGGAGGGCGCAGTAGGTTAATAGTGTAGTTTTTGCTATTTATATTAAGCAGGCGGAAGGGGCCCTACTAGCCATCTTTTTCGCGCCACACGCAGACTTCAGATAGGATTAGTAGGGTGATAATAGGCTAGGTATTGGGCCCATTACGCGCCGCAATAGCCTCACTGACCTGCCGCTTAGCGTGGAGTTTTCGGATTTCGTCAGTCGCCTTTTATATAGCTTCGGCGCAGCGACAAAGGTCTAGCGATAGGGCTAATTTAGATATAATATGGGGATAGGCGCTAAAGACAAGAAGGGTAGGGATAACTCTATTAGGGCTAGTAGTATTATTAATAGCCTTAATAGCTATCTATAGGGCTATTTCAGCCTTTATAGAGGGGTCTTCCTAATAAATAATATTATAACTATAGTAAAGGATAGCGTGATATCTCTCAACTTTAATAATACTATAGTAAGCCTCAATGGGTAAAATTTTAACTAATATACCTATTAACTTAGCGGAGTTCTTGAATTTATCTGAGTTGAATTATATACTAGCATTAGTAGTTATCTAGTCTGGAGGGCCTTAATAGACATTAATCTAGCATACCCTTGTTATATCTTATACTAACTTAGCTAAAATATCGCAAAAGAATTAAGCGGTATTAAAGGCGGTTGCTATATTAACGATATAGAGCACTAGACAGTTATTAAGGTAGAAGATATTAGTAATAACCTCGTATTTAAAGTTAATATCGTTATAAAGAGTGAATCTAAATTATGCGGGTGCTATTATATTAAGTTAATAACGCTTATAATGCTTTGTGATCTTCTTAATCTTATTGAAAGTAGTGGGGTAGCTAGCTCTATTTAGTATAGTGTGAAGCCTTTAAACTAATAGGTAGCTAAAATAATAATAGACTTAGTGTAATTTAGTATCTATAAGGTTATAGTACGCAAGGCATTATTTCTTCTTTAGTATTATCTATATGTAACCCTATTTATAAATAATAGGGATTTTAATATTACCTTAGATGAGGTTATCTATTAAGTTGTTATATTTGACGCTAAGTCTATCTATATTCGTTTAGCTAAGTAGGAAGGGGGTCTTTATAGGCATAATTTCAAACCTAACTATACCTAGGGGGTTGTTGATATTAATAAACCTGAGGCTAATAATAGTGTTACCTTTACTAAAAATAATAGAGATTATACTGGCCATACTTATATCTAGTTTTAGTAATAATATTAGTTATAACTAAAGGGCAAAGAACTAATTATAACTAGTAGTAGAAATTTTAGCTGCGCTAGTATTAGGCATAATACCTTAAAAGGTAGTTATTAAGTATCGCCCTTTAAGAGTAAATTATAATATTAATTTAGTAGTAGTGGTAATTATAAGGGGTAGGAAGGGGTCTTACTAAGTAAAGGTATAATAGGTAGCCTAGTCGGCAAGGGTAGCAGTGAGGAGGGGTCTATTAATAATAGTGGCCTCACTAGCGAAATAGACTTTGATCTTCTCGTCTTTATTATCGTCACCTTCAGCGTGCTCGTAGGCATAGCAGTAGTTATTAGTATCGTTATTATCGCTATTAAAAGCTATAAGATCTTTCGTATCTTTAACTTCTAGTAGGAACTACTAGAAGCCCTTAGGGGAGGAGTTAATATAGTACTAACTAGCGTAATAACGTTGATACTCTCGACGTCATTTAGTATTAATATGCTTTATGCTCTAATACTTGAACTTTTTATAGATAAAATATCTTTTTTTATTCTTCCTATGAGATATCTTAGAGCTCCTCTGCCTATAGAAGCTCTTACTACTACAGTTAGCCTTACTGAACTTCTTTCTCTTATTATACTTATAATTAATAAAGTGCTAGTTAGTAGTAGTTATTATAGTTATCTTAATGATAAACTAGTCTTAGGTTTATAATACAGTACTAATAGTATTATATAATTAGGCAAAGAAGTTATTATATATCTTAGCTAGGTTATATAATACTATCTCACACTCCTTCACACCTTAATAAGCTGCTATTATCTATATTTGCATAGGTTTATCGCCTAGGATGATGTGTGGGAGCCCTTGTTAGATTATATTAAGTTTGTTAATAAGTATTAATAGGGCTTTAGTCCTCAACTTATTGGGATTTTAATAGATAATCTTCTTTAGTGAGATACCTCGCTACTTAGCGAGGTAGGCTTACTTGCGATCTTCAGTTTTAAAGTAGGTATTAATTTTCGTAATTATATTAATAAAACTAATATGGGATTAGAGGGGTTATAGTTAAGAGTAAAAGATGATAAGAGTAGACCCTTTAAGCATAAATGAGAGGGCACTCTTATACTTATTTTATGTAATACCTAACTTAGTATATAGATCTTTAAAAATAGCAAGCTTTCCTTTAAGAGGGTTTTATATCTCTCTACTATACTTTATCTCATCCCTATATATCTTTATAAGCGTAATAAGCTAATAGGGGTTAGTATTATACTTAATAGAGGAAGTAGGGGTCTTAAACGTATATAAAGTAGAGTAGAGTATAGATAATAATAGGTTAATATTAAAGGGGTTTGAAGGAGGGCTAGAAGGAGAGTTATTACGTGAATGTAGCTCTAGTATAATAGTCTCCAATGAGGTTATCAATGGCCTCGTTTTGCTAGTTAACTCCTTATAGAAGTTAGGGTTGTCGATATACTTGCAGAGTATTTAGCTCTTCTTTATGATAGTATTAATCTCTTATTAGCTCTAGGTATAGTAGTCTTTAGTCTAGATAATATTAATAAGTCCCTTTATAATAGTTTAACTAACTTAGCTAGTAATATAGACTCCTCTATCCCAGAGGGTCTTTCTGAAGGCAGTTAAAACAGGCAAATTGATTTTATTGAATCGCTCTTAGGTCTATCCTTTAAAGTTAGTTTTAACCTCCTAAAATAGCTTCATTATAGTTAATTTATTATTCTTATAGTAGTATTTAGTATAGTAGGCTAGAATAGCTATAAGTTGAGGTTTATTAGTAGTAGTAGGGTCGATTTTATTTAATGGGGTGGTGTAGTTAATATGAGGCTTCGCTTTTGCTTATTCGCCTTTTAGGTTATTAAATCCTCCTGATTCTAGTGGAGGTGACTCATTGGGGGTAACTGAGCCTTTAGAGATCGTTTTAGGCATCATGAGATAATAAAAATAATAGCTAAAGTATAGGAAGGGTTAATAATATGTTTAGATATATTTGAAGAGTTCTGAGATATTATGAGTATGAGGAGAATCTATAAAGAAGGGAGGGGGAGGGGTTAAAGTAAAGAGCTTTTAAGGTGAGGGTATATTAATATTAATATTAGTTAATAGGAAGAGACGAAAAAGTACCAAAACGGCAGTAGACGTCATCAGCTAATACTTTTATTAATATTACAAATAGCAGCTATCTCATAAGATAACTAATAACGAAGAGTTGCGGTAATAAATGGATGAGAGGCGGGATCTTGCGATATGAGGCGGTATTTCTGCGATATAAAGCAGGTCTTCGCGTCGTTTGACGGGAGGCTGAAATGGCGGTTAAAAGTAGCTATTATTCTTTTTGCTCAGTACTATTCTTAGTAGGTATAGCATGAGAGGTTAATAGTAATAATAGGTATAAGTGGTATCTATACTAAGATGAGGGTTTTTGATATGAAGAGGTCCTGCTGGAAGAGATTGTGGTGTTGATTTTTAACGCGTATTTTGATGTGAATAATCGAGGGATAGCAGAGAAGGAAGGTGAAGAATAACGAATAGTGAAAATAGTGAAAATCGTTATAAGTGGGATCCTATAGGGGTTATAGGCTTAGTGTAGCTGAACCTAACCAAATGGGTTGGCAAGGTCGATAAGAAATCACCTAGAGGTGGCAATCTAAGGACGATTTGCTGTTATTTTATTGATTTGAGGCTTTTATCAATGCTTTTATAGCGTAGTTATTGCCTTAATTTGCGGTTTAGTAGTGAAGTTATTAATATGTAATGGACGCAGGAGAATCTTATAAATAAGTAGATTAGTAATTAAAAACCACTTAATAGGTTATTTAAGCTCTAAAATAAATATCTAATGGATACCTGAGAAGGATCGAAAGATGCTCTAGTTAGTATAGTAGTCCGTTTTGCAATAGGTCCCAATCCGTAGATTATCTACCTATGGTTACTGCGGGAAGACTATCTCTTCAAGATAGATAACCTTGCTAATTTGCGGTATTGTGGTATAATAGTGCAGTTAACTACTGATTAGTATTGGTATCACTTGGTGTTACTACTAGTATATATATATATACATAGTCGAAAAAGTAGGGGTTAAATTGATAGTATTAAAAAGGTCTAAGTTGCGTATTAGTAGGTAGGCAGGAGGGCGATGGTGGTGTAGATGAGAGGCTGATGCCCTATATTACACCACACCGCCCGGGCTATTCTGCCGAGCCACCTGCGCCTGCGCCAATACGCCCAATATCCCGATAAATATAAAACAAAAAGCAGTTGCTTTAAGCAGCTATAAAGCCGAATATATAGCTCTAAGAGAGTCTATAAAAGAGGCAATATATCTCAAAAATAACTATAACTATATATATATAATTCTGGAAAATAAGGCCTTAATAAGGCCCAAATTATTAATAGATAATGAGGCAGCGCAAAAGCTAGCCCAAAATCCAGAATTTCATTAAAAAAGTAAAATATATTGATATAAAATATCATTTTGCAAAAACTAACGTTAAAGCTGAAAAAGTATTTTTATATCACGTTAATACTAAAGATGTTATAGCGGATATATTAACTAAGCCGCTTGCGAAAATACCTTTTCACTTAATAAAAAAATACTCGCAACATATTAAAAAAAGTGTTTTTACCGGATTATAATACACCCACAAATAAATATAATAAGAATACTAAAGACTCAATAACAAAGAGAGTCAATAAGTCACTATATTAATAACTATGATGCGGTTTTCCCTTATATATATGCTACTGAACTCTTCCCAAAGGGCTTTCTCAGTATAATATTATATAATAAAAGATAATACTGGATTCTTTCCTATAGGGGTTTTCCAGTATAACAACAATAAAATAACTACTGGAGTTTTCCTATACGGTTTTTCCAGTTTAATATACCCTTATTATCTCTTATGAGAGTAAGCTATATATTACTATATATACCTTAAAAGGGGGTATAAGAGATATTTATAAAAATATAGGGGCTATATATAATAGAGGCTAAATATGTAGCACAGTATATCACAGTGGTGTTAGTACCGTATGTACTGTGTGAAGAAGCCTCTAGAAGGTTGTTAAAGATGCTAGTATCTGCTCTCTAGAATAAGCTTAAACCTAACTTAGGTTAAGGTTATGCTATAACTTAATAGCAAGCCTATATATAGAATAAGTGGGGCGGCTTACGCAAGCAGCTGACGCGGCCTAGAAGATTTTGGAACCTAAGCCCTAAGTATAGAAGAAGCGCTACTCTCTAAGATACTCTCGCTTACTTAGAAGATCGAGACTTTAATACTAAGCTTTTTATATATACGATTACTTTTTTGAGCTATCGATTACGTCATCCATCGATTACGTAACATAAGAGTATTAACTATATAGCTAAAGAGCTTTATAGAGGTGAAGCTAGTAAATAGCTTCTCTATAGAGATATAGAGGTAGCTATCCTCAAGGAGCTTAAGTATAATCTTAATATAATAGAAGTAGTTATTAGTAGTATTACTAAAGGTTATAATATTATTAATATAAGCTTAAATAATATCTTAGTAGTTATAGAATAAATTATCTATAAAGCGTTAAGTATATATAGGGAAGTTCTTAAACTCTATTAGAATAACATTAAATACCTTAATACTATAGAGAGAGATTATAGCTATCTAGTTATAGTAGTTAGAATATATAAGAAGCTAGTAAAATAAACCTAAAGGGTTAAGAATTATAACCTAGCTCTTACCTTATATATAGTTAAGAACATTGTTCTAATCTAGGAGAGGGTATATATTAGAGAGTACAACCTTATTAAATAAGCGAAAATTAACTCCCAAATAGCCTTTTCTGACGCTATTCACTATATGCTATATAATAATTAAAGGGTATATAATAGGGACTAGTTCTATAGCAAAGGATATCTTACCCTCAGAGTAGAAGCTATTAAGCTTATTATAAATAAGCTCAGCATCTTGAGTCCCTAATAAGAAGAGGCGGGAGGCCTTAACCTAGCTTTACTAACTATTAATCAAGTAAATATATATACCTTCCTCATTAAGCATTAAGATACTACTATAATTACAAAAGATATTATACTAGTTAAAAACTACCTTTAGGCAGGCTATAAAAGCGGGGTCACTATTATAGATCTCAATACTAGCAGCTAACTTAATAATTAGAATACTATCTAGGCGGGAGATACTATAGAAGGGGACTTCTATAGAGCTAGGATTGATAGTATAGGTATTACTAGACACTATAGCATAGAAGGCTTCCTCTGTTATAGTAGGCGGGGCGTTAGGATATCCTAGGAAGAGGGTATTAATATTAGCTTAATTGATAAGGTTAGTAGTATTGATACTATTAAAGTAAATTAAAGTACTAACTCTTATCCCCTTAGAGATACTAAGCAGCTTAGTTAAAGGGTTTTATGAGAGAACTAACTTTAGGGTATTAGAGGTAGTAACGCTATTAACTACAGAAGGGATCCACAAATAGAAACGCTAGAGCTAGTCTTAATTACTAGCTACTAGGGAGGCTAGGAGGTTAGCATAGCAAACTACAGCAAAGGTGGAGTTATAGGGAGGAATTATAGTAGCTTATATAAGGTTAACTATCCTAATAATAAGGAGAATACTTTTATAGGTTATATTAGTAGTTTCAATATTTATAGAGCGGAACTTTATAACCCTATTATTAAAGTTAATAAGTAACCTATAGTTTTTATAGAAGGGTATATTTAAAAGTAGGTTCGCGCTAAGTAAGTCTATAACTCCTATAGTAATAATTATATAAGCCTAAATAGGTATACTATTAAGTATACGTAGGAGATAGAAGTTAAAAGTAGCTTTCTCTATAACCTTAAAAGATAAGTTTATAGCTAGTATATAGCGGGGGTCTACTAGATATAAGTAGGCCTTACTAATAAAGCAATTTATTTACTAGTAGTTAATAAGGGTAATAGAAGCGCCTATATTAATATAGACTTCCTCTATAAGCCTATTAATATAGGTAGATATATAGAGGTAGAGATAGGTCTACTTATAAAAGCGAGTGCTCTTATATAGCTTAGGAGGGATATTGATACCTTAGCTAGCCTCTAAGATGAAGTTAGTAGTATAGGCGGGAGTAGGAGTAGTAACATTAGTAGCGAGGCACACAAAAAGGGGATGCTTAGTATTAGAGGCTAATATATTACTAGAGTTATAAATAAGATTATTCTATATAAGCTAATAGTTAACCTCCTCCTTAGAGGAGGGAAGTATTATTAAGGTAGGGTTATAAATACTTATTATCCTACCTACAGCTAATATAAATTAAATAAGTTAGGTTATTTATAGATTTTAATGAGCTTATATCTATTATTAATAAGGTAGTTAATAATAGTTTTGGGGTTAGTATCTTTAAAGACCTAGTAGGCTTAATTACTGTAATAGTATTAGGCTATCTATTATAAGTAGGTAAACTATTAAGGATATTTTTAAAGCCTCTAAGTATTATAATAGGTGCCCTAGAGGACTTAGTTGCTAGCTAGCTTATTAGCCTATTGTGGGGTATTATAATTATTAATGCGGTTCTACTAGAATCCTCTGTAATTCTAGACTAGTTATACTAACAGCCCTATTATAGGGAATTCCAGCATAAGTATAGATAACCTTAATAAGTAGAGTTATCTAATATAGCTAAGTAGACAGTATAGTAGGCTCTTATACTAGAAGAGAATAGAGCATAAGCGCGTTAGATAGTATAGTATTTCTTATCTATAAAAGATATATATCTATTATATCTATTGCCCTAAGCTTAAAGAGAAGTTATTAGAGCTCTAGATTAGGATCTTAGTAGAAAACTATAAGTAGCTAGTAGCCAGTAATAGATCCCTATGACCTCATATACTTAAAGACTTTATATACATATTAGTAGATATTATTATTACTATTAATCTAGTTAAGAGTAAATAAGTTCTCCTAAAGCTAATTCCAGGCTTTTAGTATAGTAGGAGTAAACTTCTATTAGATAGTATTATACAATATAAGTAAGTTATTAAACCAGTAGTATTATTATTCTATATTTATAAAAATATAGACCTAGTAGGAGTGAGTGGAGTCTTAGAGGAGAGTCTCCTACTAAGTAGTAATAGCTATATAAGAATAGGGAAACTTAGCTGAAGCTGAAAACTAGGAGAGCTAGATTTCTACTTTATAGTAGTATATAACTCTATAGTTATAGAAAGCTAGCTCCTTATTATACCTAGAAGTAGGGGCATTAGGCTAAAATACTCTATAGTCCTATAGTATTTAGAGCTAAAAGGGTATTAGAGCTAGCTATAGTTAAGTAGTAAAACCCTATGTACCTACTAGAGTAAGAACCTCTATAAAGAGGCTATATAGGTTCTAGAAGATATTAGTAATCCTATTATAGATATAATAAGGTATTAGATTATAGGGGGGTTATTAAGAAACTCTAGGTATTAGTAAGCTATTACTAGGGGAACTCTACTATAGGTAGCTTAGCGGGGCAGTACTTTATCTTATTACTTCTAGGCCTAGAGGGCTATTGTAATAGTAGTATTTCTAGGAGGACTAGTATAGGTACTATCTAGTAGGGAATATAAGGAGTTAGTAGGATATATTAATAGAGTAGTAATGTAACTTATAGTTAGGGGTTTTAATAATACCCTAAGAGGTACTTAAGTCTCTGCTTGTCTTAGCGCTCTAGGTTCCTGAGGAGGCTATATTAGTAGAGAAGAAGTATTTAGTTATAGAGTAGCTATAAAGGTAAGCTATCTAGTATTATAAACCTAGATCTTTTTGGGGCTAAGGTTACTAAAAGCGCTATAGAGAGTATTAGATTTATAGTAATAAGAAAACTTTGAAAAATTACTACTCTTCCTCAAACTTTACATTATATCTACCCCTATAAATAGTTAGCCTCCTATTAGTAGTAATAGTAATATTATCTTCTCTCTAACTTAGGACCTCCTTTTAGTTATTATAGTCTGCTCCTATCTATGCCTATACTAGTACCTATATCTATACTACTATAGTTACTAAATTCGCTATTATCTAAAATATCTAATAGAGAGCTTAACTATCTTAGATACTAAATTGAAGATTAATATTTATAGAGCCCTAAGCCTATCTTAAGACCTACAAAGCCTTCTAGAACCTTATTAATAGACCTACTAAGCTATCTTACTTAACCTAAAGCTTTAGATAAATATAATTATAATTATAAGAACTATTTATAATAATAAGTAGATTAGTAGGATTTAATAAATTAGAATACGCTTAAAGGGGTATATTACTATAACTGTTTATATTCGCTTAATAGAGAGGATATTTTTGGTTATATTAGAGCTTAGAATAGAATAAAGTATATAACGAGAAGCTAAATAAGGAGGAATAATTATTAAGATATAAACTAAGGTAGAAAGTAAAAGCTAATAATAGCCCTATCTTATATTAAGACTGCCTACTATAATAGAAGTAGTGAAATAAGTCTGCTAATAGGGCTCTATATAATAATATCTCTTTTATTTCCTTTGTTTTTAATTAGTTATTAAGACTCTCTATAGGGGTCCTTTAGTAAGTCTCAAGGAGATAATTAGAATAGGATAGGATAGCTTAGCTGCTTAGTTAGTAGAGCTATAGGCCTACTGCTAATAGGGTCTAAAAGCAGAAGACTGCGATGTGGAGGAAGGAGGAGAACTCTCCACGCTTTTTTATAACCCTAATCTATAGTTCCTTTAGCCTTAGGAGGCTCATACCTTAATAATCCTATATTTGATTTCCTGTAATATCTCTTCTATTTCAAGCCTAATTCTTCCCATTCTTTCCAATTAGATCTGCAAATCGCTACGCGCATCTTTTGAGCCTATTTTTATTATTCCTATCCTTTTGTGGGTAGTGTTGTGTTGTTTGCTATCTTTGCAGTCCCCACCGGGCTCCTGCTCTTCCCAATATATAGGGAGATCTAAATCTTCCTAGGATTTTATAACTTCTACTATGAGTTTATTATAAGCTATTTAGGTATAGTAGCCCTAATAACCTCCCTATTAAAGAGTAGTAATAATAATAAGAAGACTAATAAATTTATTTAGCTAGAAGAGGTATAGAAAGTATTTAAGTAGCTGAAAGCTACCTTCTACTCTATAACCGTTCTCTAATATTAGGACCCTATTTAAGAGATAAGAGTTAAAATAAACGCCTCTACTAAAGCTATTTCTAGCATTTTATTATAATATATTAGTAGCTTGTAGCAACTAATTACTTATTACTTATAGAAACTTTGTAATACTAAGTAGAGATAGAGCGTAGGATAATAGGAACTCCTTCCTATTATAGAAAGCCTTAACTATTAGGCTTATTATCTATAGAGTATATTAAAGATCTTTATAGTTCTAATAAATTATTAGGTACTTAAGGGTATTATTAGTACCTTAATACGGGACCTTTGTGTAAAGCATATTAAATAGGTATATAAGCTCTTAGCATTTAATTTTAATCTAGCGCGTAGGTCTGGAGTAACTAATCTAGCGAATAGTCTATTTAGGAGGCTAGACTATATAGAGGGAGATGTAAACTATAATAATATTCTCCTAATATTAGCAAAGAAGCTAGGACTTATTACAAACCTTCTAGCAGACCTTTAGAAAAGCATTTCAGGACTAGAAGGCGGTACTATAACCTCTAAGGTATTTATTAACGCTATAAAGGCTACTATATATAGCCCTATCTAGAGGAATAGCTCCTAGGGTAGAGACGCCTCAGTCTATAGTCAGCGCTACGCTCTATAGCGGGCTAATAATACTATACCTATTATAGCTATAACAACCTAACGCTAAAGCACAAGAATTATTATACACAACGCTTAGTGAGGAGTTACTAACTAAGAGAACTTATCTAGAGCTAGGGTTATTATAGCGTAATAATATATCACACGCGAAATTATAAGAGAGCTTATAATAAGCAAAATAGCATAGAGCCAACGACTCTCTAAGTGGATAGAAGATCTTATTTATAGACTGCAGGCTAATAACTTATATTACTAAATATAAGTAAAGAGAGTTTAGTAGCTAGCTAGTAATTATAGAGGCTATATAATTAATAACTATAGAACCTTATTTTATAAGGGGAGATTAGAGATACTATAGGAGGAATTACTTAGACTTAAGAATTTTTACTGATACTATAATAATAGTAGGGCGGGCTATATAGATACCTTAAAAACTACTAACCTAATCTTAAGGAAGGTCTATCAGCTAAATTTAGCTATAGATATTTATAACTATATTATAAGCTACTAAATATACTAAGGGATTAGAGTCCTAAGGCATAAGCCTTATGGGAAGTTAGAGCTACTACTCTTTCTAATATATTTATTTTAGGAGATTAGCCTAGACTCTATTACTAAGTTACTATTAAGCTATTAGTGTATAGATAGGAAGTATAATATAATTCTCATTATTATTTACTAGATAACTAAGTTCGCTATATTTATTCTAATAGTAAAGCAGATAATAGCTTCTAAGTTGGTATAGATCTTCTATAAGTAAGTGAAATATTATTTTAGTACTCTAGAGGGTATTATTAGTAACTAAGATAAACTCCTTACTAGCTATTTCTGGGAAGAGTTCATGCATATTAGGGCAATAAAATATTACTTTTCTACTGTGAAGGGCGTAGCCCAGGTTTATTCAACGAAGGAGTGCTATTAATTAGAGGTAATCTATACTGAGGAGAGAAGGCTTAAGTCCGCAGGCTCGTGCGGTGCTTGAGCGGCTTTTGTGCGGTTATGTGGTGGGGCCGCAAGCCCGGCCCGTAGTAATACCCCCTCTGTGGGCCCGTGCGCGGTAATGGCGCATCTACTGCTAATTAGCTAGCGATAAGTAGCCCGTGTGGCGCCCTTCTACCCTTCTTTGCTTATTATTATAATTCTACTTTGTTTTATTTCTATATTAACTATATAATAATAACTATTATAAGCCTCGCTCTATAACGCTATATCCTTTTATAAAAATAACTACTAACTATCTACTAGTATTAACTAAATATATGCCTGCTAACTATATTATACTTATAAGTCTATATACTTATAGCTTGCTTCTTCCTCTAATAATTTCAAAGCTCTCCCTTAAAGATATAGCCCTTAAGGCCCTTTGCTTTATGAACCCCAGCGCCTCCCCTGCCCTTAGTGAGGCTAATAAGTTATATTTAGAGTGCAACTCTATTATATCTGCTAGGGATAGTAGTAATAATAATAATAATAATAATAATACTCCTACGCTTAGCCCCCACAGCACTAAGTGTGCTAGTAGCTTCCTTCTCGCTATATATAACCTATACTACTTAATGCTTATACTATTATTAACTCCATATAGACCTTCTCTAAGTAGTGAAGGGCTGGTATAGAGGAGGGTGAAAGTCCCGCGCAGGAGGTAGTTTACTTACTCTATAGTATCTACTATACTAATGCGGACCTGCTATCCTCTATAGCTATATTCCACAACTCCCTTAGTATATATCTCCCGCGCTCGCGCGGCTCTTAGCTCTACTAACTCCTAATAGATATCTGCATTACCTATTATACTAAGTATATTATAATACGCGGCTATAGCAGCTATATTTCTATAAGTTCCTATATACTTAGGCGCTATAATACTATACTAACTTGCTTATAGCTTAATAAGGAGGAGGACTAAGATTATAAGGCTTAGGAGGCTATTAGTATTACCTCTACTACTAACTTAGAGAATAATAATCTCATAAGTACTGCCCTAGTACTATTTACAACCTATATAGTTAACCTAACTATAGCTCTAGGAGTAGCTATACCTTAGCTGCACTCTCTAGTAGCGCTTACTCTATAAGAGGCGCGCTATTTTTACTAATAAAAAGGTAAGGAGGGAGGTAAAGAAGGAGGCTAAGAAGGAGGCTAAATAGGCTGCTACTGAGGTTGCTACGCCTGCTTCTGCTAGCCCCACTAGTACCTCTAGCTTCTGCGCTATTAATGCGCCTCCCGCGCTTATTGCGCCTACCGCCTATATTATACCCTCCTAGGCAGCTACTCTAGCTAGCTTATTCTCTACTATAGCTACTATTTTTAATAATATATATATCTTCCTAAATCCTTCTATACTACTTGAGATTTATAAAGGCACTTATAGCAGCTAGCTTTTATAAATCTTTAATAGCCTATAGCCTCTACTTAGCTCTAGCTAACCTACTATTAGATTATGTAAAGTAAATAAATAAAATAGCTCTTTGCATAGCTCTACTAAATCTGCTCTTACCTGAGGGCTATAATTAAACTTTATTGCTACTAATTATACCCCTCCTCTTCTTTATAACTTACTAATTTATAGTAACTACGCGGCTTACTAGGTATATGGGGGTGCTATTATCCTCTTCTGTGGAACTATACTTACGTTTGAACTTATTTATAGTAGCTATGTTGTGGAGCTCCTTAAGAGGCTCCTATATAGGCTGCTAATAGCTATCTAGTTTTATAAGTACTTTGTGGCGCCTGCCCTAACTTACTATCTCCTATTAGGTAGCTAAAATAGTATCTACTTACTACTCTTTAATGCTATTCTCCTTAAGTATTAGTAGTGGCTATACGTTACTATATAACTAGCTAGGTAATAGGTTTTCTATAGCTCTCTAGAGTAAACTAATATAGAAGTTTAGGTAGATGCGGTTTAGTATATCTAACTTTACTATAGTAGGCGTTATAGCCTCTATTACTCTATACTTATAGTATAGCTAGTCTAACTTCTTATAGAGTTATAGGGTTCTATAGTTTATAGTAGATAGCTATATCTTATTCCTAACTTTCAAGCGCTCTATAGGCTTATAGTAGCTATTTGCAAACCTCTCTATAGCTTGCTAAGTAGTAGTAATTGCAGCTTATACTATTTGTGTTAATTATTCTAACTTTTTAATGAACTTCTGGGTGGCAACTTTGTGGCTATATATTGCGGGCGAAATAAGCTCTATAACTATAATTAGGTTGATATTATAGCTATACTTAAGAAAGAATAGACTTATATCTATTATAGTAGTATTATCATTATTTAGTATAAGCTGGACTGATAGTAAGTAATTCTCCTAATCGTCCTAATTAAAACTAATGAGGTTATATAATATAGCTTAGATCTCTTAATTAAACTGCTTTATTACTCTATTAGTTTGTAGATAGAAGGTAGTATTTAGGCGCTATATAATACTAATAAGTTAATAAAGCCTCTTCTAGAAGCAGCTAGTAAGTTGCTACTATAGTTACTTATAATAGTCTGCGGAATACTATGGAACCAGTAGTAGCACTAGATAAGTCGCTCCGCGCAGGCCTCTGCGTCTATTATAATCATGAGCTCTAAGGTTACTACTTTTAATAGTTAGTTAATAATAACCTAGAGATATCTTGCTCTTCATACTAATACTACTAGTAGGTTTATTATAAAATATATTGCGAGGTTGCACTTAATATGCTCTAGGATTAGAAGTAGCTATAGTAGCTTATGCTTTACTTACTGCTAGATTACTAGTCTACTATAACTATCATAGTTATAAATAAACCGCCTTACTATGTGGGATTATCTGGGCTAGAAGTATTATTAACTTAAGATACTTAGTATATTATTGCGATGAGGGTGCTATATAACGCTAGAGTTATGGCTTAGCTAGATAAAATATATATAGAGAGCGTTATTTATATTATTTTTGCTGCTACCCCTAGGTACCTAGATTTAGCTGCAGAAGGTTAGGCGGTAGGTAGTATTAATACTATACTCTGCGATTTATATCTTAAGGCTTAGTATAGGCAGGAAGCTATATTCCCCTTATTTAATAGTGTAATATACTGTAGCATACTATAGGTTATTCTAAAGCGTTTTATTCTATAGCTGCTAGAGTTCTATATCTTTGAAGATAGAGATTTCTAGTAGGGCGTCTTCTTCCTTACTATCTACCTGCTAGGCTGCTTATATAAGTAATACTAAATCTAGGATAGCCTAGATTACCTGCCCTTATTCCTAATTATTATCTTAGTTACTTGGCGCGTCTTATTTGCATTAAGATAGCACGTCTAGAGTAATAGCGAGTACGCCTGGGCGGTATTTTAGCTTGCAGTTATACTTAGAGAGCTCTTCTGCCTAGCGGCTTTAGCGCTCTATTAGCTTTTTCTTCTTTACAAAGTATTCTAAGCCCTTATAGTCTATTAATACCTTAAACTTACAGATACTATATAATTCTATATCTTATATTACTAAGTAAATAATAACTATAAGGAATTCCTTTTTATTTATTAGGTAGTTATATTAAGTGGGTATAAGGTTCTATAAGTAGTAAGCAACTAGTTAGAGCTGCTCCTTCTTATCCTATTATACTAATATACTGCCTAGTATATATCTAGAGCAGTCTATCTCTATTACTATTATTATATTTAGGTTAAAGTAGCGCAGTACTAGCGCGGATAAGAACTTAGCCTTAAGCGTCTTAAATACGGCCTTTTATACCTCTCCCTAGCTAAAACGCACTCCCTTATAGGTGAGTTAGTTAAGAGCTACTATAATACTAGTATACCCCTTAGTAAATACCTAATAATAATTATAAACTCTAGAAAACTCTCTATACCCTCAATAGTCTTTAGTATAGCCTATTTTTAAATAGCGCGAACCTTCTCTAGGTTATATGCGATACGCTCGCCTGCTTTTAGGATAAAACTAATATATTTAATAGTCTTAATTAAAAGTTTAGACTTCGCTAGGTCTAGGTTCAGTCCTGCATCCTTTAGCTGCCAGAGTACTTATTTTACCTTTGCTTATAGTCTGCCCTTAAGCTACTCAAGGAAATAAGGATATTATTAATATATGTAGTTACAAAATTATTAAGAAACTCCTAGAGCGTTTTATTAATATATTGCTAAAAGGTTGTGGGGCCCTAGTAAGCTTAAATAGATAGATAAACTATTTAAATAGTTTATACTATATTTAGAAGGCGGTTTTTAGGATATCCTTATCCTTTATATAGATCTTATAGAAGGCTATAATGATATTAAGCTTAGTATACTATTTTGCCATGCTAACCCGTTGGAGGGTTTCTGTAATTAGCGGTAGCGGGTAGTGGTCCTTCTTTATAATTACGTTTAGTGCGTAGTAGTTATAATAAAAATAGATACTATCGCCTAGCTTCTATATAAGTAGCACTAGCGCGCCTGCGGGTAAGCTGCTTGCTTCGATAAATCCCTTATCTAGTAGGTTAGTAAGCGTCTTCTAGAGGACTAATAGCTCCTCTTAAGATATACTGTATAGTGAGCCCTATAGTAGCGCTACTTCTTACCTACTTAAATTACACTCTAGTAGTATTTTATAATTAATACTAAGCTATAAAGGCGGCAGTAAGTACGCCTTAGATAGTTTAAATAGGTCTATAAACTCTATAAGATAGGTAGGGAGCTTTATAGTAATATTAGTAGATAGCTCTTTTGCTTATAGGGCTTTATTAATATCTGCTATACTTATTAACTGAATAATAGATGCTGCCTCTAGTAGTAACCTTAATAGCTAACCTATAGCTACCTAGTAGTATACTACTCTAAAGAAGGCGGCATTAAGGAACTAAGCCTCCCTATTTTATAAGTGCAGGCAGATTCTTCCTAAATAGATAATAGAATATTTACTTGCGCTTTACTGTAGAAGATATGCTGCTTAGCTGCGAAATAGATAACGCGGTTATGCTCTATCTAGGATTTTCTGAGGAATAGGTTTATATTAAGGCTGCGGACTATATATATATAGATCTACTATATATATCCGCTTATTTCAATTTAATAAGTTATTACGCTTTTAGTAGCGATATGCTCCGCATTATCTATAAAGCTGCATAAATAAAGCTTCTAATAGTTAATATATAGTAATTAGAGTTAGCAGGCAAACTTATAGTCTATAAGGGCGTAAATATGGCAGCTATAGTCTATAAGGGCTTAAGTAGGGCGACCTTTATTAATTATAATTATAAGGGTTGTGGAAGATCTACTTATATTATATTTTGCCCTAAAAGCTTTCTAGCCTGCCCGCTCTTCCTCTATATACTCTATTGCCTAATTTCGTAGTGGAGTTACTCTTTTCTCAAGTTATTATTATCTAACTCCTCTATAGCGTCGCTTATGCGCGCGTTATTTTTATTATTGCTTGCTCTTGTAGCGCGGGCGCTGCTAGCCTTCTAATAGGGGTAGTTTCTCTAGATAAAGCTGATTTTGTTATACTTATAGTAGTGGTGGCGCTCTTTAGACCCTGTGGGGTTCTTTACGCCCTTTAACTTCTTTATAGCTTATATTAACTCTATTATATAAGTATCTCTATTGCTATTAATCTGTTGAGGGGCTATATGGGGTTAAGCCTCGCTCTTAGCCTTCTTGCTGCTCCTATCCTTATTTGCTAACTTATTGCCACCCAACTACCCACGCTTCTTAGTAAGAGTATAAAAATAAGAGGCATAAGAAATGGAACGGGCGCTAGCAACAGCAATATAGCAGGAGGGAACATTATTTAATAAAACTATAGTGAGTCAACCCTAAAGCTTATTGCCAAAAGCAGAGAAAGAATTAATATTACGCTCGCAAGCAAGTATTAGAACTAGAACTATTAATAGGTTAGTAACTAGTTAGCTAATCCTATTAATAAGATATATAGTAGGAGTATTATTATAAATATAGGGTAGCTAAATAGTATTTAATTACTAGAGAATATTAGTACTATTATAAAAGGTTCTAATTTAAGTAGCTTATTAGTAGGAAATAATTAGTATAAAGAGGGCAAATAGTAGTATATATAAACTAGGATACTAAGAGCAAGATACTTATAAATAGAGATAAGCTCCTAGAGCTATAGCTACTCTATATTCTAAAAGCTACTACTAGTAATAGGATTATAAATTAGCTTGCTAATCTTCTTCTATTAGGAAGAGCAGGAGCCCGGTGGGGACTGCAAAGATAGCAAACAACATAATACTACCCACGAACGGATAGTAATGATAAAAGTAGGCTCAAAAGATGCGCGTAGCGATTTGCAGATCTAATCAGAAAGAATGGGAAGAATTGGGCTTGAAATGGAAGAGATATTGCAGGAAATCGTATATAGGATTATTAAGGTATGAGCCTCTTGAGGCTGAAAGAACTATGGATGGTGGTCCTGTTTTTTCTTTTGAGCGTGAAGTATTTCTCCTCCCTCCGCATCGCAGCCTTCTGCTTTTTAGACCCTATTAGTAGTGGGCCTGCGGCTCTGCTAACTGAGCAGCCAAACTAACCTGTCCCATCCCACTATTGGGAAAGGATATGTGGGTTGGCGCCCACGTATGGCTAGGAAAGCTGTGATTATGTAAGCCTATTTGCGCATATATACGCGCGTATCTAGCACTTAGGATATTTAGGAGGGGCATATTTTCACGATTATTACTATTATCTATAGTCTTTTTTTTAGCCTTAAGGGGGCTTATACCTTAATAATCCTATATATAATTTCCACGATATCTCTTTTATTGGAGGCCTAATGCTTCCCATTCTTTCTGATTAGATCTGCGAATCGCTACGCGCATCTTTTGAGCCTACTTTTATTGTTACTATCCGTTTGTGGGTAGTGTTGTATTGTTTGCTATTTTTGTAGTCTCCACTGGGCTCCTGCTCTTCTTACTATACTACTAAATAGTTAGTAAGCGCCTAGAGAATATAAAAATAATAGAGAGGAGTTAATATGCCCTTATTCTCCTAGATCTAGAACTAGTAGAATATACCCTAAGTTATCTAAATAGCGCCCTAAAGCTCCTAAGAGACCTATTAAGTATTAAAATATAATAAATAGATAATACTAATTAATAACTTATAGTATAATACTTCTTCTTATTATTATTATAGTAGATATACTTCTATATATACTTACTATATATATTAAGATATATTTTAGTTAGATATCTAAGTTAGGGGTAGCTGCTATTAGCCTTACTAATAAGGTTACTTAAGAGATTCTCAGGCTTAGGTACTTTATGAGAATTATACCTATAAAAGCGATATAAGTTATTATAATGATTAGTTAGTAGAAGTTTAGGGAGCAAAAAGGGGGAAATAAGTAAAAGTAGAGAGGAAAAAAGATTAGACTCTATAATGTAGTAATAAGTTATAGAGGAGGCGCTAAAAGAAAAGAAGAAGCTAGTTAAAGAATTTATAAATAAGAGGAAATCTCACTAGGTTAGAAACCTCAAAAAAAGAGACCCTTTTATATTTAGGGTTGCAAGGTAATAAAAGTTAATAATTACTAGATATATATTAGTAAATAGTTATAAAATAATTAGTAATTGATTATAAATTATAATAAAAGAAATTCAAAAAATAGCTGCAGTATAATAACTAAAAATATATTATTTACTAGAGTTATCTAAGTCTAGTGAAAAAATAGTAGAGAGAACTAATAGCAGCTAATAAGGCTAAATATTACTATCTTCTGCTATTAAGTCGCCCTATAGTTAGCGAAATAAGCTGTAGCGCCGGGTGCTGTGATACACTACTTTTCTTTCTCTAACGCCTTGAGGACTAAGGCTTTAGAGAGGGGGATAATTATAAGGAATAATAATTAGGTGTACCTCGTATAGCCGCACTATTAGCAAAACGCTAGCAAATTAGCAGCTAGTAAATATATAAACAGGAACGTCCTTTTATATATAAGAGTTTAAACCTTAAGCAATAATCTAATATAGTAATATATACCTATATTCTAGTATTCTAACTCTTCCTAATTAAGGCCTATAGCTATACTCTTATACCTTCTTCTAAACTAGGAACTATATATCATAATAGTAAGCATAACTCTCCTTAAGAATACTCTAATTTATCTATTATTAAAGTATGTTAAGTACCTTACTCTAGAGCGTGTGAGGAATAGAAATACTCTTAACTTATGATACTTTATATAGAATAGGGTTTAATTTATTAAGGGGGGGTAACTAAAAAGTTAAGTTAGCTACTCTTTTCCTATATTTAAAATATAGTAGCCTCTCTATTTAGGAGTATTATTAAGAAAAGCTCGTTCTTATTTAATAAGAGATAAGTAAGCTTACTAAATATATGCTCTTATTGCTCCTCAGTTAACTTTAAATAGGGGGAGTTAGTAGAGAACTTTAGTGTAATAAGTTCTCTAAACCTATTTAGCACTTACTACTACTAGACTCTAAGCGCCTCTATCTTCTTTACTTTTTATAGCGGGTCCCCCTCTAGCGTTGACCTATTAGATAGCGCGTTATTTATAAAATAGACATTCTAATTATTTCTCTTATCTATTATAAATACTTAAGCTTATAGCTAATTAGCTTTAGTAATAAGATAATAGAAAGTCTATTAGTAAGCTATTCTAAAGCGCTAGTCCCTCTTTTAAATATAGTTATTTATTTCTTACTTTAAGGCTATAAAAATATAATAAACTTTCTATTTAATCTTCTCAAATTAGTTAATTTAAATATAGCTTATAATAGAAGTAGTAATAAAATAAGCTTATAATACTAGAATATTAATAAACCTAGGGGCTAATTTAATAGACCCTAAGCTATAAGTACTAAGCTAATAACTCTTATACCTATTATTATACTCTCTAAGCTTCTAAGTAGCTATATATAGGTTCTAGAGTATTAAATTAACTTGTACCTTTAGGTATATAGCTAATATAACCTCTACTAAATTAGTTAGAACTAGTATAGCTACCTTATTATTACTAAGGTTTAAGCTTATTGTCTTAAGAGGCCTAGGAAATATATTAAGTAGAGAAATTCCCCTAGTAGGTTACCTAGTAGGATTACTAGGATCTAATTTCCCTAGTTCCCTATAGCACTAAGAACCTTCTAGTAATCCTCCTAGTCTAAAAAGAAAAAGTCTATACGTCTCTAACTACCTAAGCGCGTGAACCTAAGTAGAATATAGATATAAGTAGTTCTAACTATAATAACTACCCTAATTAGGTTCTTAAGGTACTCTTATATAATTTAGTAACTAATTCAAAAGGGCTAGCTAAGTAATATACTATTAGCTTTCTACTTATTAACTAGGAAGATATTTAATTAGAACCTTATATTCTCTAATCTATATATATACTACTATAGCTCTAGTAGTTCGCTTTTATATGCAATCCTTAGAGGTAAAGATACTAAGGCTTATTATAGTCTTAGTATATAGAATATAGAATTTAGTATTAATTAAAATACTAGTAGCTTATAATGTTTATCTCTACGCTAGTATTTAGGATAGAGGCAAACTTTTATTCTACTTAAGGGTTTTATTACTAAGAGAGATATCTAAGAGAAAATATAGCAGCTACTAGGTATTTAGTAGGTCTCCCTTTCTACTTAGCACCTAAGCAGCTATAGTAAATATAATAGTATAAGGTATAAGGCCTAGAAAGTATTTATACTTTATAATTAATGAATTACCCTCTAGGATATTATCTTTAATAAGCTTCTAAAGAGAAGAGGGTGCTAATAAGTAGATTTACTAGAAGTGCTTTATATTAAGAAATATTTTGGCTTCCCTAATTATACTTATATAGAAGTTCCCCCACTCTATAAATATAACTATAAAGGGAATAGAACTATTACTATAAAACTTCTTATATATAGCCTTAGTAGCTTTATTTTTACAAGCTCTTACTAAAGGCATGAGATTAAGTTTAGCTAAAGCCCTATTCCCTATAAGAGAACTAGCTTAAGCTAGCTTAGATAGATACAGGTTTTTATACTAAGAGAGAACTTGAATAGGTCAGGTTAGAACAAATTAGGGCGGCTGGGAGTTGGGTATTATAATATCCTTTTTCTTATTAACTAGCTCTAAGACGCGTGAGTATAAATATAAGAAGCTTTATTTATAAGGGGGCTTTATTACTCTATTAGTAAGTATAAGCTTATTAGGGATCTATTTTACTTATTATTAAGTAATAGCTATAAGAATTAGGGTAGGGGAGGACTCTATTACTCCTAAGTAAGTAAAGTTTGCTCTAGTAGTAGTACGCTTAAGAAGGCTAGCCTTAGCTAAAGCTTCCCCTATATCTATAACCTCCTTTATAAAAGGCTGCCTAATTAAATTATTCTTAATAAACTTAGTAATAGTAGTAATAGTAAGCTATAGATTCTAATTAATTAAATAGATTATTATAGTTGCTCTATTAAAGCCTATCTTCTTATGCCCCTTATATACTAGGTTCTTAGGAATCTTATTAACTTTATTCTATATAAAGAGGTCTCTAAGGGAGTAGTGGAACGACGCAGAGGATGCGTGTGAGTAGGCAGCTAAGAATAGCTACTAAAACCAACATAAAACAACCCCTAAATAGAGTTATGCGCCCTCAGTACTACGCTAGTAAGGGCGACTTACTGCTAAATGGTCCTCGGAGTGAGGGAAACTTATGTAGAGCTAAGGGACTCCTAATTAGAGTCCTCTTAGGTAATAAGATTTCCCTAGGATATCGCGGAATTAGATGATATGCCTTATTAAAGTAATATAACACCCGTAGAATAAAATAGAATAATAAGATATAATTATAGTGCGCGTATGTGAAGGAAGATATCTATGGAAAAAGAAGGTAAAAAGAAGGATAAAAAGAAGATTATGTGGATAGCTCTCCCTCTCTCTTGCTCTCTAATTAGACCCCTATTTATAGGAGGTTCTTCTAGGATTAGAGTGCTAACTAAGGAGAAGAAAACTAAAAGAAAATAAGATAGCTAATCTGTTTGCTGCCTGGCTCTAGTAGTAGGTATTATAGAGATAGAGAAGGTTAATCTAGCTATTATAGGTAAGCTGGGGGTAGTTCCTAATACTTTTAGTATTATATCTATAGTACTAGTATATACTATAAAGACCTATAGCCTAGTTTAGGTGCTTTTTATACTTAGCTATAGATTAGCTCTAGTTAGAGTTATTATATTGGAAGAGCTAGGTCTTTAGCTGGGAAGAAGTATAGTTAGCTTCAGCTATCTTTACTAGCTTTAGAATCTAAGCCTCTAGTATCTTAAGAAGCGTAGTAGTAGTAGCCTATTAGTTTAAGCTAAGCTGGGTTAGCTCTATAATACTAGTTTAAATAGCTAGGGTAAGTGCCCCTATACTCTTAGTAATCTTCTTAATCTCATTAAATCCTACTAGCTTAGTATCCTTAGATACCTTAGGTATTAGGAAGAGCAGGAGCCCGGTGGGGACTACAAAGGTAGTAAACAACATAATACTACCTACGAAAGGATAGGAATAACAAAAGTAGGCTCAAAAGATATGCATAGCGATTTGCAGATCTAATTAGAAAGAATGGGAAGAATTGGGCTTGAAATGAAAGAGATATTGTGGAAATTGTATATCGGATTATTAAGGTATGAGCCTCTTCTTGAGGCTAAAAAGGCTATGAATGATAGTGATGATGATGATGATCCTGGATATTCTGAGTGCTGGATGCGCGCGTATATATGCGTATATAGGCTTATATAATCACAGCTTTCCTAGCTATATGTAGGCGCTAACCTACGTATCCTTTCCTAGTATTAGAGTTATTTTACTTAGGGAGGGCTAGATAGGAGGAGAATTCCTACCTTTTACTACCTTAGTATTAGTAATAGTTACTAATAAAACGTACTTAAAGAGGTTAGAGTCTCTAAAAGCTATATTATAGTGCTACCTATAGCTAATCTACTACACTATATACTTCTTAAAGAAGGTATAGCTACTAGTATTAAAAAGGTTAGTAAGTATAATACTTATAAATAATATAATACTAGTAACTATTGGAATGACGCAGAGGATATATGTGAGCAGGCAGCTAAGAACAGCTACTAAAACCAACATAAAATAATTCCCGAATAGAGTCGTGCGCCCTTAGTACTATGCTAGCAAGGGCGACTTACTGCTAAATGGTCATCGGAGTGAGGGAGACTCATGTAGAGCTAAGGGACTCCTGATTGGAGGCCCCTTAGGTAGTGAGATCTCCCTGGGATATCGCGGAATCAGATGACATGCCTTATTGAAGTGATATAATACCCTAGGAACGAGCTTTAAGTAACTAGCCGTCTAATTAGAAAGGAATAGGGGAAAGCAGTAAGATAAGAATAGAGAAGTCGTCTGTAGGTATTATTCTAGTGTCTGTGTGTGTGAGCATGCCCTCTGTGTCCTAACTGTCCTGATTAGACCTCTATATATATGAGGTCCTTGATCAAAGTGCTGACTAAGAAGAGAAGAAAGCTGCAAGAAAAACAAGACTAGCTGATGTGTTCGCTGCCTAGCTCCACTATATGCTTTAAGAAATGCTTTATAACTACCTTAATAAGCTTAGTATTATCTATAACTAGCTTAGACCTAATCTTAGCTTTAGCCTTAATCTTTTTAATTTTCTAGAAGAGCTTAGTAGTAGCATCTAGGTTATTACTCTTAATTAGACGGCTAAGCGCTAGGATGCAAGGTTACTTATTTAGGTTTAGTATGAGGTCCTTATTATAGTACCTATATATATTAACTATAGTATTTTAGGCTTGCTTCTAGGTTATGCTCTTAATTATAGCTTTAATTATAACTTTATAGTTATTATTATAATACTAGAGAAGGAAATTAACCTTGAGATCGTCTAAAAAGCCAGCCTAATTAGTCCGCACGTTGAACTCTTCTAGGAAGTCTATAATATTGCTGCTAGTAAATAATAGAGCTCTACTACTACTAGGCTGAGGTATATATATTCTCCTAGCGCTAGGCTCCCTAATAATAACCTAGTTATTAATAGCCTTCATAAGATTCATGAGAGTACCTAAATTAATTATATTTAGGGCTAATTCCTTTGAGGTTATAGGCACCTTTATTAAGGCTTTACTCTCTTTGAAGAAGAACTCTTGAGGTTGAGATAGCTAGTTAGTTAAGCCCACGCTATTCTAGTTAGAATCTAAGCCTAGGTTAATCTTAGGCGTTTCTTAGTAACTCTTGAATTTGGGCTTATTAGAAGATTATATAGCTGATATACTGTTTTGATTTTATTAATAGTTATAGTATAACTTAGTATTATTAAATAAACTATATAGCATAGAGAATTAATAGTTAAAAGAACTATTAGTATAGCTTAGTAGATAACGGTATAGCGGGTTAGCTATTAAATATTTAACTGAGGGCCGGGACTAGCGTTACTATAGTGATTAGGGTGACCCTAACCTCAAGAATAGCAGCTGCTAAACCTTCTTTATAAAGCTTATATATAGCCTGAATAGTCTTTTTAACTATTAAGCCTAAATCCTACTCTAAAGATAATATACTTCCTCTTCTGGAAGGCAGGGCCCGCTTAACCTAAAGTTAGTTTGCTGTCTGATCTACTTACTATTAGCGCTAGAGGAAGCGTAATTAAAAGGAAGTCCCTATTAATCTATTGCTACTAACCTATATATTAATTCTAGTTAAACCTAATCTAGAGAAACCTTGTTATGCTGTTTTTCCTCCCTATTAATATTTCTAATTAGCTCTAGTTATGCCTATATACTAACTAAATATTATAATAAAATAGCCTCTGTCGCAATAACCCCGTAACCCATGGAGTGGCAGGATAAGCACTCTGCGAGATACGATGTCATACATACGTGCATACGTCACGTAACCGTATTCGCAGGCCCAATATGGCACAACACCACTGCCGACGTAGCCAGTTTGTATCTTAGACTCTTATACACATACTCGCACTTCAGAATAGCTTTAATATGAATAATACGTATTAGGGCTACGCGCACGTACTGTCACCCTACCCGTGTGTAAACCAATACTGATCAGTAGTTAACTTCACTATCATACCACTTCAGCTACGCTACGAAACTGCAGATTAGTAAGGTTACTACTTAAAGAGATAAAAGCTCTATTAAGCTAATAACGGGTTTGTATCTTAAATCCTTTAGAGTTTATTACTAGAAAGCCCTTTTATACTACCCAGATTAATGAAAGTACTATAAGTAGTTAGATATATAGGCTAACTACTTTAGAGGACTTAATTTAATCCTTACGTCTATTATATAACTCTCACTATTATTAATATGACTACTACGAGACCCTTAAGTAGGAAAATAACTATAAAAGGGGTCTAATAATATCTCAATAAGTTAACCTATATATAATAATTAACTTTCCTAAGACTCTTACGTTACAAAAAGAAGAGTATATTAATTTAACTCTGAAATATAAGTTAGAGTAACATAAGATGACTTAAGCCTCAAATAGCGCATTATTTAACTATATAACGTAATACCTAGCTAATAGAGACATCAAATAACGATAAAACGACATCAGCTTATTTATATATCTCAAGCCCCCACTTTATATAAGGACTACCTATTATTATTACTACCTCCTATTAATACCTATTACCAGGAATAAGGAGAGCAAGAATTGCTAGAAACTATGCGCCATCACGCTATTAATTCTTTAAATTATTAACTGCACCTCATTTATATATAATAGCGACTCTAGGACCCCCAATACTAGTGCTACTACTACTATTTAAATAGCTACAAATAAGCACTGCTAAGGAATCTTTAGCAATACTAATACTACTAAATTAATACCTAATCAAACTTATTACAGAGCCACTAATATTAGTAAAATATAAGGCTCTAGTAGATAAGGACGATTAGGCTAAAGTATTATATTTAATAATAATACCACCACTATAAAATAAGTAGTAGCAAAGATCCCATACTATATTGAGACCTATACATATAATAGATTATTTAGTAAGGACCTATAGATAGAGTTTATAATAGACTTCATAAGCCTACCTATTAAGTTTTTCTATAAGGGGAGCCTAGTAAGTTTCAGAAAGCTTTATAACTATCTCTCTAACTATAGCATCTATATTACCCAAGATAGATCAAGCATTACTAGCTATATATATAATATTATAACTATAGATAACTTCTACTTCTAGACCGCTAGGGAAGTAAATAAGTAGATTTAGAGGAGTACTACATTTATAAAAAACTGGGATAAAGAAGAGTTTAGCAGGGATATTACTAACTTCTAGAATAATAATATCACAATCCTAACAAGAGCATTAGCTATACCTACTAGCCTAACCCTATTAATAAGTTAACTTATCGCAAGAGGGCCGGAAAAGAAACACCCAGCCCCATTCACAAGGCAACCCACTACAAAAGGGCTGCGGGGGAATAAACAAGAGCCAAAAACCCCCATTAACAGCATCACCCCTTCCCAGACTACTATAGTCAATATGACGGGATAAAATAGCAGCACCCGCCTATTAATATACTAACTCATAGACCTAACTAAGATATATACTAATAAGATAAAGTATAGTAGTAAAGATATAGATATTCTTAAGCTAAAACCATGGAGTTTTTAAGATACTTATAACAGCTTAGATATTACAAAGCTCTAACCCCCAGCAGCCATATAATAATACTCAAAGGAAGAGCACTAAAATACTACTATAAGAGCCTTTACTACCTACACCCTCATCTAAACAGCACCCAAATCATTAATTGACTTAAGGAACGCTTTGAGACTAAAGAGTCTACCTAAGCCCATCTTATAATATAGACCAAAACTACCCTCATTTCAATTATAATAAACTATCCCTCAAAATCTAAATTAGAGGCCTTAGATACCCTAATTAATACCCTCATATTAACTTAGCTAGCACTTAGTAAAGCCTACTAAAGCAATAAGATACTATATAATTAACTCCTTTAAGGCTGCTAAGGAATCAAGAAGTATAAATAGTGGAACGACGCAGAGGATATATATGAGCAGGCAGCTAAGAATAGCTACTAAAACCAACACAAAACCCCTGAATAGAGTCGCGCGCCCTTGGTCCTACGCCAGCAAGGGCGACTCACTGCCAAATGGTCCTCGGAGTGAGGGAAACTCATGCAGAGCTAAGGGACTCCTAATTAGAGGCCCCTTAGGTGATGAGATATCCCTGGAATATCGCGGAATCAGATGACAAGCCCTGTCGAAGTGATATAACACCCTTAGAATAGAATAGAATAAAAGATATATGTAGATATAATAGTGCGCGTATGTGAAGGAAGATATCTGTGGAAAAAGAAGGTGAAAAGTTGGATGAAAAGAAGATGGTTCTTCTGAAGGATAGGAAGAAAGATAGCCCCTATTTATAAGGGGATCAGAGTGCTAGCAGAAAGAAAACAAGATAGCGAATCTGTTCGCTGCCCGGCTCCAATAGGCTACTACAAACCTATTAAAGACCTTTAAAAGCCCCTATAAATAGCTTAAAATCGCTACTAGCAACATAATTTATTTATAAATAGCTACCCCTCTACTAAAGAGCCAATATCACGCTAAATCATACTAGATAAACCGCAAATATAATAGCAAGAGCTGAAATAATAGGTTTAGAAGGAAGCCACAAAGAGATAATAAAAGTAGCCTAGAATAATAATAATAAGATATAAAATACTACATTTATAAAGAGCCTAAATATTATTTAAGCAACTATATATAAAAAGAGAAGAATAAAGCCTACTTATAATAGCAAAATAACCCACAAGCTCTTAATAAATTAAAAGCAGCCTACTAATAGTTCCTACCCTACTATAAGGGGGCTATAGAAGAAATAGCTAATAATTTAGCAGCAAATAATAATAAGAATAAGGAGATTAAGATATATTTCTAATCGCTTAATAAGGGTAGAAACTATTATAATAATAGCAACTCTAAAGAGAAGTAGCACAACACGTTCTTCACCTAATTCGCAGACCCAAATAGTGGCTAGAGCACTAATATAGTCCCTATTATAAGTAAAACAACTATCTTAAGGCTATTACTCAATTAAGCAGCCTACCACACTATTATGCATTCAGATCTATTTAAAGAACTAGCTAAGCCTATACCTATCAAATTATTCACACTCAAAGAAAGATACTCTTTAGAGACCTTCCAAGGCATTATCCCTAATACAGGAGCAGTAGGATTTTCAATAGCTAGTAAGAGCTAATTAAGGCACTTAAAAGAATTATACCTATTATAATTAACCCCAAAACAGCAAAAGAAACAAGCATAAGGTTTAGACTAAGAGGAGCTATTAAATTAATAGGCACTATAACTATCCCCACGCTATTTAGAGATATAGTCTTCTATATTATATCTATAAATACCCCCTTCTTACTCTACCTAGCAGATATAAATAATTTAAATATATAATTCAATAATCCTCAAAACTACCTACAACAGAGTAACCTTACTACACCTATTATATATAAATAGGGTTACCTATAGCTTCTATTAGAGATAGAGAAGGTTTTAGCCTATAATAACCTCATAGAGGCTGAATTATAATAACTCTATCAACGTTTTAGCTACCTATTAGTCTACTAACTTCATAAAGTTCTTTAGCAAGCTAGTTACTAAATTAAGTAATACCTACTTAAATATCTAATAAAGTTTTATAAATACTACTAACTTAATATAGGGGCACTAAATTAATTTAGATTTATAATTAAAACATAACTACAACTTTAACTACACTATAGTTATTAACATTATTTACCTTAAAGAGCGCCTAATACTCTATATTATTAATACTATAACTACCTTTAATATAGCAAAGTTCCTAAAGGTTTTATTTATATCTATAATACTTAGTACCTTTAAATAATACTAGATCTATGACTACCTCAAGCTACTAGATATTACTATTACTAATACTAATACTAACTTTGCTTTATTAGAGTAGTAAAATACATTTTAGTTATTTTTAATAACTACTACTAAAATACTAATTAAAGCCTATAACTCTATTAATAAGATTAAGTAATATCACATAATACTATAGAAAATATATATAATTATCTATAAAGACCTACCTAATATAAACCATAAAATTATCCTTCAAATAGCTATTAAGGCTATTAATAATACTATAAAGCCTAATAGCCTAGTGCCCACAACACTTGTTTTTAGCGCCTACCCCCAAATTAATAACAATTCACTCCCATCTCTAGACCTCTAGCAACAGGCTACTACTATATAGAGGGCAATAGAAAACCTCTAGAAGCACTAGGCCTCCCACTAAGTTATAGACGCCCTCGCCGCCTATAATAGTCTAGATATAGCGCTGCTCCTTTAGCTACCACTGCTATCCCTCATCCAGGTCTACTGTGAAAAGAAGGGCTAGCAAGAGCTATATAGACTCCTCACTATTAATAGCAAAACCTATACTCTTAACCTACCTCGCAGGCCCCAGATATTCTAATTAATAGTTATCCGCTTATAGCACTACTCTAATCACAATAAGGCTACGCCGCCTCCTCTAGACCTAAATACTAAATAAATAACGAGACTGGATGATAATAGAGGTCCTAATATACTATTGCCAGAGAGATTCACAGACCTAATCCCACGCCGCCAAGGCCGCCCGCACAAAGGAGAACTAGTCCAAGAAATATTGCCAGCAGGCCTAACATATAGAAGTGCAAGAGTAGCGGACAAAACAGCAGAACAGAGGCTTATAATAGCTACTTTTATAGCTACTACTACCTAAGCACTTACTAATAAAATTAGTAATACTATAATATTTTTAATTATAAAAGAGCAAATAGATTATAACCTCGCTATATAACTATATAAAAACGGGATTATTAAAATACCTAGAGACTCTTTTTTAGCCTTGTTAACTATAGAGATAACTACGCTTTAGTAGCATAGTGTTTTTAGAATTATTCCATATAATACTACAACCTATACCTAATACTACATCTTTAAATCCTATATAGTCTACAAAATAAAACGTAAAAGCACTAATTAGCCTTATAAGAAGTTAAGGCTTATTATTTAGAGCTATAATAATAATAAAAAAGCCTCCATACTTACCTAATTCCCTACTATCTAGTAAGCTAACTAGCAACTCCTACTTATTATTACTCTATTACTTATAAAAGAAGGCTATATACTATACCTCTATAATATTATATAAGCATATATCTAATCGCAAATAGGGCTCAATAGGTTAAGATTTATAAACCTACTAAAAGAGATTTATAGTAAATACCCTAAAAGTTGCATTATAAGAATTATTAAACTATTATATAGTATTATAAAGGCTAGCACCTATTATTAGGCTATATATAGCAGCTACTATAGAAAGAATCTTAAGATAGAATAATTATCTTTTAACCTATACCTGTTAATCTCTTTAATAGCTAAAAATAGCTATTTTAGTATTATTAGTATACAAACCAATAATACTATTAAGCTATCTATACTAAAGTTCTCCTAATGAGAGAATATAGAGCTTAAAACCCCTAATTTCACTGATAAAACTAAGCAGCAAACCAACTACAAATCCCCACTAATATTCAATAGTAGTATTATTACTTTAAATACAAATAGCAGTCTTACTCTTTACTAAAAGGGACTAGGGTCTAATACCAAGCTAATTAATATAAAAGTATCCCCAAGTAAATAAAAATAATAATATATTTAGCAAAGAGCGATATATCGCCTCTATTTACTAACCTAAGGCCTATTTCAACCTATCCGCCACAGCATAATATTAAGATCCCACTATAGAGAAAAAAAAAGCCCTTAATTATCACCTCAAATAGCAAAAAAAGAACCTCAATTAAGGCCTAACCTTTATGCCTATCAACCTAGCTATAGCAAAACTCTTTGTATTTATAAATAGGTCTTTTACTAATAATACTAACCTATCTTTACAGGTCGGATTTATTATAGTTATTACTAATAAGGCTATAGCTAATAATAACAATATCTTTAAAGTAACTAGCAATATCATTTACTTTAGCTTATAAAGTGCAAAAGGGTTATATAAAGTACTCTAGCCTCTAAGGTCTATAGTATAGTGGCTGGCGCAGACTAAGCCTATACTATAGCTACTATACTACAAAAGATCACTATATACTTAAAGAAGCCTACTATTCCCACTATTATCTATTCCAACTTATATTTATTACATAAATATCTCATAAAGCTTAGTACTATGAAGGAGAAGCGCCTTATGATTAATACAATAGCACTTTATTATTTATATAAGCAATAAGAGATATATAAGATACATTAAATTAATAGAGATAATAACCTAGCCAATACCTTCACTTAAGGGAGCCCAGATCCATCCCTCAAGCAATTTATTAACAATAATATAGCAACTATTTGAATAGAGGGATAGGTAACAAGAAGAGAAGGGCTATAAGGGCAGCAATATCTCCGCCACAAAGGGCAATAGCCACGCCACTAAGAGTAGCAATAGAGGTATAAATAGAGGTATAAATAGAGGCCTATAATAGCTATCCAAGTGTTGCGTGGCGTGGGCCTTTTGCACTGCTCTTCAGCACTGCCAAAGGGGTATATATACCCACACCTTATCCGCATTTATATCCCTCCCAATACAAGCACTTTTGCTTCCTCATATCCACGCTCTGCTATTATGACACTAAGGTAGCGACGAAGGCGTAGAGAAAGGCCTTAATAAGGATTTGATTTATATTGTTTTGGGATCTATAAATAACTTCGTTTTTTTATATTGTTTTATATAGGTCATAGCGCGCCTAGCTATAAAAGAAAAGACTACTAGTATTATAATAACTCCATTACCTATAGAGTAGTAAGATAGGCACTCTATAAGATATAATACTATATATATATGCATATATCACGTAACTATATTCGCAGGCCCAGTATAGCACAATACTACTGCTTATATAGCTAGGCTATATCTTAGACTCTTATATCTATACTCGCACTTTAGAATAGCTTCAATACAAACAATATATATTAGGGCTACGCGCGCGTACTATTACTCTACCTATATGCAAACTAATAGCCTGGCTATATTCCTAGTAGATATCTCTAGGGATAGAGTAGTATTATTAAGAGTTATTAAGTTTATACTTAAAAGTTAGGGGTATTTATAATACTTACGTAGATCTAGTCTATGCGGAATTGTTATCCTTTATTATTCTTGAGTATTATCTGGATAGACTATATTTGGGTCTAGGTAAGGTACTACCTCATATAGTAATGAGGAGATCGGGCATTTAATTTGCTTATAAGGTACTATTAGAATAATATAGAGGATATATATAAGTAAGCAGCTAAAAAATAGCTACTAAAACTAATATAAAACAACCCCTAGATAGAGTTATGCGCCCTTAGTATTATGCTAGTAAGGGCGACTTACTACTAAATAGTCCTCAGAGTGAGGGAAACTTATATAGAGCTAAGGAACTCCTAATTAGGAGTCCCCTAGGTAGTAAGGTCTCTCTGCGATATTGCAGAATTAAGTAATATACCTTATTAAAGTGATATAGTACCCTAGGAATAAGCTTTAGATAGCTAGCTATCTAATTAGAGAAGAATAAAGGAAAATAGTTAGATAAGAATAGAGAGGTTATTTATAGGTATTATTCTAGTATGTATGTGCGAGTATAGCCCTCTATCTCCTAACTAATCTAATTGGACCTTAATATATATGAGGTTTTTAATTAGAGTACTGACTAAGGAAAGAAGAAAGCTGAAAGAAAGCAAGATTAGCTCGTGTGTTCGCTGCCCGGCTCTAATAGTTAGCCTCCTATTAGTAGCAATAATAATATTATTTTCTCTCTAACTTAGGACCCTTCTTCTAGTTATTATAGCCTATCTCTATCTGCGTCTGCACTAGTGCCTATATCTATACTGCTATAGTTACTAAATTCGCTATTATCTGAAATATCCAATAGAGAGCTTAACTGTCTTAGATGCTAAATCGAAGATTAATATTTATAGAGCTCTAACCCTATTCTAATACCTGCGAGGCTTTTTAGAAACTTATTAGCAGACTCACTAAGCTATCCTAATTAACCTAAAGCTTTGAATAAGTATAATTATAATTATAAACACTTTATATAATGATAAGTAGGTTAGTAGGATTAGATTGAATAGAATACGCCTAAGAGAGCATATTACTATAACCTTTGATATCCGCCTCAATATAGTAGATAGTTTTAGCTATGTTAGGGCTTAGAATAGGATAAGGTAAATAAGGAGGAGCTAGAGAAGAAAAGATAGTCGTTAAGGTAGAAACTAAGGCAGAAGGCGAAAGCTAATAATAGCTCTATTTTATAGCAAGACCGCTCACTACAATAGAAATAGTGAAGTAGGTCTGCTAATAGGGCTCTATATAATAGTATCTCTTTTATTTCCTTTATTTCCAATTAGTTATCAAGACTCCCTATAGGGGTTCTTTAGCAAGTCTCGAGGGGATAATTTGGATGAAATAAGATAGCTTAGCTGCTTAGTTAGTAGAGCAGTAGGCCTACTACCTGAGAGGTCTAAAAGTAGAGGACTGCAATGCGGGGGAGAGAGGAGGAACCTTTATGCTTTTATCACGCTTTTCACCTATTATCATTTATAGTCTTTTTGGCCTCAAGAGGCTCATACCTTAATAATCCTATATATGATCTCTATAAGATCTCTTCTATTTCAAGCCCGATTCTTCCCGTTCTTTGTGATTAGATCTGCGAATCGCTACGCGCATCTTTTGAGCCTATTTTTGTTATTCCTATCTTTTTGTGGGTAGTGTTGTGTTGTTTGCTATCTTTGTAGTCCCCATCGGGCTCCTGCTCTTTCTAAAATCTCTATTAATATCTTTAGCTACTAGCTTCTAGTAGGGCGCTTAGGGGTAACCAAAAGCTTTCTAGTAATTAACCTTTTAAGTAATATTCTAAATCTTCAAGAGCTACTTATTATAATTAGTGAGGAAATTAATAGTATTTAAATAGTTTTCTAGCCTAGGAGTAAGAGTAGCTTCTAGAAGTAATATCTAGACCTAACTAAGCTAGCTGCTACTACTATACGCTTTAGTAGCTAGGCAACCTAGCGCCTAATATAGCATAGCTCTAGTATCTTAGAGGTAGGCGCAGCCCAGCTTGAGATATTAACTTCTATGTAGTTATTTCATCTTTATTAAGAATCTAGAGAGCTTCTATATATATAGGTCTAGCTCATTTTAGGTCTTAGTTATTATTACTAATTAGCTCTTATCTTTAGTTAAATAAAAGTCTTTATAACTAAGCTCTTTAAGAGAAAGTATATATATCAATACTTAGTACTAATAATACTTCAGAGGTAGTCTTTAATTATGTTTCAATAATTATGTTTCAATCTTCCCTAAGTTCTTAATTATCTTGATCTCTTTCTTATAGATAGAATAGGAAGTTGAATATATACTATTTCTCCTAATAAGCTAACTAAAGTGTATTAATAGCTTATTACTTATTGAAGTAAGCTTTTAACAGTTATATTAAGTAGTATAAAATACTATAGTAGTAGCCTAAGTACTAGCTATTGAAGAGTTAATCTTCTAGAAGTAATTTTAAAGCTTTAGCTTTATTAGAATAGTATTAAGCTTAACGTTAAGATTTAGTTTCTTAATGAAGGTTGGGTGAATTTAAAACTAAGATCCTATAGACTAGAGCTAGTATTTAGTTCAATCCTACTAAAGAGACTAATTAGCTAATATATCTAAGATTATAATAATTAATAAGGATCTAGATATTTACGTTTACAATTAAATAATATAGAGTAATATATTACTATATATCTATTTGACATAGCTATAATTAGTACTGTGTATATATATTGAAATTTTAATCATTAAATTATATAGTATAATTAGAATAATAGTTAATCCAGTATATAATTTTTTCAAATCTCTTAGTATAGGTTCTTATAGAATTTCTACCTAAACATACTTAAAGTAGATAACGCACTATTAGGCTATATTTCCTTCTATACTCAGAATTATCTCCCGCATAACTCTCTATAATCCATTATATCTAAAAGAGTTGATTTAATATATCTAACTATTAGTTTATTACAGACATTTAGAGTCTCTTTTATAGGTATATACCTATTCCATAGTCTTAAAAGTTAGCATAATACCTGCCGGGCATAGCTCTATAAGCAGCCCCACAAAAGCCGCGCTAACTTTCAAGACCGTGGGATAGGTATAGAAACTTCAGTAGCCGCTAAACTGACGTGGTCCTTCTGCTATTTAGCCCGAACTGAACCCAATATATTAGCCGAGCATCCAAGACCGCGCCACAGACGTACTACCCACCTTTCTCGAAGTACCTCAAGCTTCAGGTATATCAATTGGGGTTGTGAGGACATGAAGTTATCGCCGACCGCAACGCGTCACTACCACGCGTTTGTTTGTTGTTATTTCGAGCCCACTCACTTCAAATAAAGGAATATGTTCGTCTTATAGTGTGGAGATGTCAGACTTTGACGCGTCAATTGGGTGAGAATCGGTGTGTGTATTTCGTCAGTTCTGAGGTACAAAGGTCTCCACCAAAATCTCTGCTAGATACAGGTACCCACAATCCAGCTATCAGTCGGGACGGATTTCGGGTCAAATCAGCATACGCCCATCAGCATACGCCCATCAGCATACGCCCAGTTCGACACGCCCCCTCAGGTTGGTGCCCAAAGGGTCCAAACTGGACAAACTGGCCAAAATGGCCCAAATGGCCCAAATAGCCAAAATAGCCACTTTTGCAAATCTCAAATCCCCCACTTGTAGGCCCTTTTACATATAGCCCATTTGAGGGTATATCTATCGCTTCAAATCGCTCCCGTCATGCTCATTAAAACCTCCCAGTGGGTAGGAAAGAGTAACGCCGTTTACAGAGCTATTTTAGCCTGTTCAGCCTCCAATTCAGTACGCCTGTTATCCGCAAGAATGTCGCTCTTATCCGCGAGGTTAAGTTGGCTAATAAAGGTAGCGAAGGCGGCAGCTAGCAGGGCCTTCGTCATCCCGTCTACTATTATTTCAGCTAATCGGGTGTAAATAACCTCTATATAGTTATCCTAAATCTCTTATTATAGCTAATAGTTATAGATATTAATATAGCATAACTTAGTTTATAGTTAGACGATCTCTTAGGTCACCAGCCATATTATTTAGGTATTATTACATTATATAATCACCTTGAGGCTATTATAAGTCTGATCATAAGGCTAATCAACTACAACTATATAGGAAGGCTCTCCTCCAGGAGTGAGGCTCACCCATAAGGCGGTTATTAGCCAGCTTACAAATAGTCCTTCCTTCGCAGCCTACAATAGGGCTAAAAGCTCTGCTTCTATAGTAGAAGTTGTGACCATCTATTATTTATTAGCCCTCTAAGCAATTCTCCCTCTAAATAGCTTCATTACAAAGGCTTAAGAGCTCTTTCAATCTATCAAATTATCTATAAAACTAGCATCTAAAGCCACCTCCAACCTATTAGTATCCTTCACTCCATACTCAAGATAGAGCCCTTTCGTCTTTAGTAGGTATTATATAGCCCAATTAGCGGCTTAGTAGTATTTTAGGCCAGGGTTTTAGTTAAATCTCACAAGATATCTAACTACAAAAGCAATATCAGGTCTAGTCATAACAGCAGCATATATCAGCAATCCAACCTTTCATTAATATAGCCAAATCTCTTGAGGTATTACTTACTCTTTATATAGCAGCAGCTCTTTAATAGCTATCGGGGTATTATATCATGAGCTAGCATTAACATAGTCCTCCTTTTTTAGCAGTTTCATTAACTTATCAATAAATACTAACTACAATAGCTATAGCCTCTTATTCAGACGATCTCAAAGGACTTCAATCCCTAGGAACCAATATAGGTCTTAACCACCCTCGAGATAGTATTATTTCTATAGTTATCTAATTAGCGAGGTAGCATAACTGCGATCTTCGGGGGGATACGCTATAACGCAGTTATCAACATAGAAGAAGAATAAGACCTTGCCATAGCGCCAACAGCAGTTTTCGCCAGGTATCTGCTTAAAATTGAGGGTATTTAGACCCTTTTCGAGGTATCGCTGCCATAAAAGAGGGGATCTGCAAAGCCCATATAGGGCCTTCAGCAGCTTAAGCACTCTTCCAGGCTCTCGATACCCTAGTAGTATCTCTATATAGACCTCTTCATTAAGGTTAGTATATATAAAAGCATTAATAGCGTTATATTAAATTAGATCTATATTAAATTAGTTAGTAATAGCGACAGGGTCCTAAATAACATCCCAGCTAATATAGCAGTAGAAGTATTATAAAGATTATGAGGCTATTAATCGCCTCTTACTACAAGTCTCACCTTAACTTTCACTAGCCTACTATACTTATTAAGCTTATAGGTATATACCTAATAGCATCTAAGGACCTTATAACCCTTCGCAATCTTTTACAATACTATTAACTAAGATTAGGATATTTAGTAGCTCTAGAGATAACTCTCTTTAGCCTAGATAAACTTAGCTCCTATGGGGTGATTTTATAGTTTGACGTGTGATGAGGGCAACTTTAGTAATAACTTCCAGTAGGCATTTTGCTACTTTAGATTGTTCCCTAAAGTTGTTACTTCTAGGGCTGGAAATAGTAGCCTTATTATAATATCCCGGGCAGGCTTATAGCCGCTTACTAAAGGATCAACAGGTTAATCAAACCACGCTAAAAACCTTTAACCATCATTAGTTTCATATATATGAGGCATGCGATATATATTAAGTTCGCTTATATGGGGTAAGTAATAAATATTAGGTTTACTTATATGAGGCAAGTGAAATTTATTAGTAGTATAGCTTAGGAAGACCGCCTTATATAAAGTCCTTATAGTAACTCTAACTTTTAAATAGAAGTCTGAACTTAGGTTAGCATTATTAGAAACTACTGAGATACGCCCCCTTACGTCGAAGTCGGCATAAATACCTTCCTCAAGTGCTTAGAAGAACGTTAATTCGGGGGACTATGGGGGAGTCAGCAGCAGAGCAGATTTTGCTTAAAACTAGCTATAAACTAGCTCTAGTGCTAATACTTCACTATTTGTTTAGTTATCTTGATCTTCTATACGTTATAAGCTATTATTTAGGGTTATAATAGCTTTAGAGTCGCTCTAAATAGCAGTTCTCAGGTTGAGGAGCGCAGTATAGTGATTTTAGATCTCCTCCAGGGTTATATCTTTGAAGTTATCGTAGCGGGTATCCATTCGGCCGTCAAAAATAGTCTCCTTATCAAAAAGGATGTCTTAAGTAGTAATAACCTCTCCTTTTAGAGGGTTCTAAATCCTATAGCTATTTGAGGTAGTATAACCAATAAGGTAGCTAATCTATGCTTTTGCAGCTAGTTGCTAGCATCAATTTTAATAAAGTTAGGCATCTGAAGTTATCACAAAAGACTTATTACTATATGCTCAAAGATAGGTCAGATTAGGTACTATAAAACCCCCTTTTAATATCTTATGAATTATCTCATAAGGCGTCTTCCAGCCTTTTTGCTATTTTTATAGCGTCCAGTTATATAGATAGGTAGCCGCTTTTATAATTTCAGGCTATAGCACTATAGGTAGTGAGGCTAAGAGTTATAGGGAGCAGGCTTTTTGCTTAATAATAGCAGTAATCTTTTTAGCGCCTCTATTTTAGGCTTATATATTTAGAGCAGATAGCTTTATTTAAATACCCTTGCTTTCAAGCCTTGCTATAACTCTTAGGTATTAAAGTATCTCATTATTAGCTTTAATAACCTAGACCTTAGTCTTATATTATATATTAATTATTAATATAACTTTATCTACTACTTAGATGAGGGATTTACTTAATTAGTTAGCTAGATAGAAGTCCCAGGCGAAGCCTGAGGCTCTGTCCGCCATAATAGCAGCCGATATATACCCTCTATATTCCTTATTATAGTTATGGAAGTTAATAGCGATCCTTTCGCTAGGTTTTGATAATATCACCGACTCTCTCGGGGCTCAGCAGACCTATCTTGTCATCTTCGCCATAGCGCAAGAATCGCACTTAATAGTCTTAATAGGCTTATTGTCGTTATTAATACGAACCCCTCGCGTAGCCTCGCGCAGTCGACAAAGGGGTTCAGGTCCATAGTAGCTAATACGCTAATACTACAAAAGAGTCGAGCCTCAGAGGGGTCTGCAAATAGTTAAAGAATCATACTTTTGGCGAAGAGGGCGTTCATATATCTCACCTAGAGGGGATTTATTGCTATTAATTATAGCTATCGCCACAAACCCCATAGGAACACTCGCCCCCTTATATAGATAATACTCAAGTAGATGCTATTAGTTAATATTAAATATCTCCGCTATATAGGTGTAATCTCTTTGTTGAAGGCAGTTTTGATTAGGGTTGCCAGGTCTAGTATCCCACTATATACCCTTCTTTCGCAGTAGTTATATAGATATAAGGCTAGTAGCTAGCTATTCGCAATACGCTACGTTATTAAGTTAAAGGGTTATTAGTAGCCCTCTAGGGCCTTAAAAGTGAAGGTCTACTAACCCCCAGCTATTAATAGTAGCCCTAAGGTCCTAGTAATAATAAAGTTATTATAAGAGGCTAATTGAGGGTTAATAAATCGGGATAGATTATTGAATATATGTATTGTCGCTCTAGTATTAAGTAGGACTAAGGAAGAGAGGGAGTATTAAACTTTATTGATTGCTATAATGGTCCCCCTATATCTGCTATTATGGCTATGGCCACTATGTAGTTATTGACCTAATCAACGAGATTTTGCCTTTTTAAATTCCTCCACTAAATCACCACCAGGCTAGATCCTCTTAATAATATAGTTAATAAGGTTTTTATTGAGGTCAAACTATTCAGGCTAGTCTTCCGGAAAGGCGACGTAGTAGCACTAGAGCGTATATCCCTCATAGTAGTAGAGAGCATACTACCTATTATTACTATAGTTATTTTAGCGAGGCTTCTTTTTATATAAGTCTTATTAGCTACTAGCCTTATGCTTATAACCTCCTCCTCAACGTTAATGCTTATTATTATTATCTTTAGTATTGTTATTGTTAGCCTCTACTATTGTAGGCCTAAATATACTCCTCCCAGGCTTGCTTCTAAAGGCTGTATCTATAAGTCGTTAAATAGCTTCACGGGTAGCTAGGAGGACATCACTAGCCTCAAGCTTATCTTCATTAGCCTTCACGCCCACAAGGGCTTAATAACCTCCTATTCAGGCAGCTAGGGGAGAGCTGCTTAAGACCCTATAGAAGTTATTAAACTATAAGCTTAATTGCTCTATTTAAGGGACTTTTGTAGCTTGGCCTTTAGAGATAGCTATATCCTATCGCTTAACCCAAAGGGTGATCTCTTCTTATGTAGTAATAGTTTAATTTTTCCATTTGAGAGGATATCTTTATACTTATATACTGCAGCCTTCTTTTGATTAATAACGAAGCTACTAACTCGGGCCTAGAGCTTTAATACCCAAGTAGCGATATCCTCCTTAGCGAGATAGCAGGTCTTAAGGTATTAATAATAGATAGTATTAGATATCTAGTCCTATATCATAGCAACGTTTCTAATATATTCAGAGTAAACCTTCTTCTCCTCTATATATCAGGTTATTATAGTATTATAGAACTTTATCTCCTTCTCTTTAAAGTTATAAATAGTATCCTCTTTATTAGTAGGAGCTGCTATATTATTAGCTATTTAAGTACTTAAGTAGGCCCTAATAATAAGCCTTATATCTAGAAGGTTGGGTTTTATAATAGCATCACTAAGTAATAGCTTATTAGTTTCGCTTGGATTGATATAGTGCTATAATTCAACTCTAGAGGCGCAAGCCTCCAGCTAATTAATCTATAATATCCAATCCTTCAGACTATTCAGCTGGATCTTCATGATAGCCTCATTGGCAGAGGGCTTGGACATGTTGGGAGGCATTGTAGGCCTTCAGAGGGTGGCGAAGCGAAGAGTAGGTTAGGTGCAATTGAACGCGTTGTCCGGTCGCAATAGCTTCAAAATCGAGTAACGATACGTATGAGACTCTTAATTGTCAGACTTTGACGCGTCAATTGGGTGAAAATCGGTATATATATTTCGTTAGTTCTGAGGTACAAAGGTCTCCACCAAAATCTCTACTAGATATAGGTACCCACAATCCAGCTATCGGTCGGGACGGATTTCGGGTCAAATCGGCGTACGCCCAGTTCGACAGGAGAGTCTCGAAATTGCGCAGAAAGCATAAATCTCATATCATGCTAGAAAGGGAAAAAGAGCTGCATTTTAGGCTACTGCCCGAGTCAGTTGATCTAAGCAAAACATGACGCTAATTATCGCGTTGACACGCTAGTTTGGCGACTCTGAGTACCCCTCTTCGGCGACCCCAGTCCCCTCTTCAGCACCCTCTTAAGCCTATTTAGGCAATGCGTGTAGCGGTAGCTATATCTCACGTAGTTATGCTAATACTGCAAATTAGGCATAAGTTATATAGAAGCCTATTAACTATCGTAACATAACACAGCGAAGTATATCTTTAATTATAATAAATTAAATCTTAACGCGACGCAATAATAGGAAATTTCCCACTTTAAAACGCTTATCTATTATTTATAAACAATGCCCGTCATAAATATTCGATGTAGTGTGGCCCAAGGCCAAAAGTGCATTAGTGGCGAGGCTAACCCAGAACTTACTTAAATAGGCTTAAGAGGGTGCTAAAGAGGGGACTGGGGAGTGCCGAAGAGGGGTACTTAGCGACTCTCGGCGTAACTTTTAGGCATACCTCCGCTCTACATACCCTTTCTATACTCCGGTTATTGCGACTGTGGTTTTTTAGTTTTGCGACTATAAAGTGGAGTATCCCGCCTTTTACTACTAAAGTACTTACAGAACAATAACACCATAACAGCATATATAACCCCATAATCCATACGCTGCGCGCGCAGAAAATAAGTACTTCTCCATATATAGTTTTTTAGCTAGAAAATTAGCTCTAGAAAGTATTTGTTTTTTGCGGTCGCAGTATATATATCTTGCGGTCTTGTACGTTCTGTTATCACGCGTTTGCAGGGGCTGCGCAGCCCCTCCAAATACCTGGATGGGCGCAGCGTTATAGTCGCAATACCAAAAATTATAGTCGCAATGACCGGACTCACTCTTTCTACCCCCTTTCTTAGGCTTCATATACGCATTTACAACTGCCAAGTCTTGAACAGTTCAGTATATTTGAATTTTATCGGGTTCTCCGAACGCTGAAGTCCGACGCAAGGGGTCGATTTGATAGATCATGACTCAGGATGTTATTCCTAGCTGTCTGGGTATAAAGCACAACATCTTCAGCTTGTCTGTCGCAATTTGAATTACCACTATTAAATATTATCAACCTAGTGATTAAACTATTATTACCTGAATCATGAAATCTTTCTCCCTTCTCGCTCTTCTCTCTCTTTGCCTGGCGCAGTCGGCTTCTGCTGCTTGCAGACGTCGGATGTACAAATGTGTAAGCACTACGTTTTCGCAATAATTGCATATCCTGACCTACGTGAGTTCATTAGACTTATACCACTAAACCCAATTGCGACGAGGTCTATAATGGCGGTTTCCCTTGCCCTGCAGGTGAGAGGCAGAGCTCCGCTCAATGTACTCTGTACTCCGAGACCAACCTCTATCCTACTGAGATTACTGTACGTCCTGCGGCTTTTACCTACTTAAGACCTTGGGAAGGAAAGAGTTATCTAACTATTTAATAGTGCGAGTGTTGTGACAGATAGTAAGTTGATGAACGATACTATTGGAACAGTAGGATCAAATCATCCGTAGTGATATAGTAATATTATCGCCAATTTCTCCTCATAGTCCCTGTGCTTGGAAATAATCCAAATGAGTATTTCAAATTACTATATATTATAAACAATATAAGTTCCTCTATATCCAATATATCCTCCCTACTAAAGCTATTTAGACTTACTATACTTTATTAGACTCTATATATATAGTATTATTTGTTCTATTTATATTCTTTCTTAGTCTACTAGCATAGATGTATTATAAAAGCTTCTCTAGTATACTGTTAGTTAGGATAAAGCTATGTATACTTCGTATAGTGTTATTTATTGCTACTAAAATCTCATTATTAGTTCAATTGCTCTTTATAATCCCTTGTTACCATTTTCTAATATTACTTAAATTATTCAGATCTCTATATCTTTCGTTTGTTTTATGCTAGAAGTAGCTTCTTAGGAAGTTATATCTTATAATTCCTATTAATATTGGAACGACGCAGAGGATGTATGTGAACAGGCAGCTAAGAACAGCTAAAACCAATACAAAACAACCCCTGAATAGAGTCGTGCGCCCTTGGTCCTACGCTAGCAAGGGCGACTTACTGCTATATGGTCCTCGGAGTTATTGCGGAATTAGATGATAAGCCTTGTTGAAGTGATATAACACCCTTAGAATAGAATAGAATAAAAGATATATATAGATATAATTATATTATATATATATAAAGGAAGATATTTGTGGAAAAGAAGATAAAAAGTTAGATAATAAAAGATAGATAGGAAGAAGGATAGGCCCCTATTTATAGGGGGATCAGAGTGCTAACTAAAGAAAACAAGATAGCTGATCTGTTCGCTGCCCAGCTCCAATCGTCCCTATTACTATTCTGAATAGACTCTAAGGATAGCAATCTATACTTCCGGGCAGTAAAAACAAAAGAGAAAGAAAAAGAGAGAAAAGAAAAGAAAAAATAATTTTATCCTCATTGCGATCCTAAATAGACTTAAGGATCGCAATAAGCTATGTATTCTAAAGCGCTGCCTAGCTCTAATATTATCCCTATTGCTATCCTAAATAGACTTTAAGGATAGTAATCCACACTTCTAGGTAGTAATATAAAAGAAAAAGAAAAGGAAAGAGAAAAAGAAATTGTAGCTGCTAAACCTTCTTGAATAGCTTCCTCTTCTGGAAAAATAGGCCCGCTTAACCTGAAGTTAGTGCACTATCTGATCTGCTTAGTGCTAGAGGAAGCGTAATTAAAAGAAAGTCTCTATTAATTTATTGCTATTAATCTATATGTTAATTCTAGCTAAATCTGATCTAGGGAAACCTTGCTGCGCTCTGCTTCTCCTCTATTACTTTAGTGCTAGAGGAAGCGTAATTAAAAGGAAGTCCCTAATTAAGGGAAACCGTACTGCGCTCTGTTTCTCCTCTATTACTTTAGCACTATGCTAGAGGAAGTATAATTAAAAGGAAGTCCCTAATTAAGGGAAACCTTGCTATGCTCTACTTCTCCTCTATTGCTTCCTGACTAGCTCTGCTTGCGCCTAAACTAAATTTCTAATGAAAATAGGCTTTGCTTTGCTACTAGTAGGTATCTCTAGGGGTAGGGTAGTATCATTAAAAGTTGCTAAAAGTTTGTAGTTGAAAGTTTTGTGCTTGAAAGTTGGGGGTATTTGCGATGCTTATGTAGATCTAGTCTGCGCGGGATTGTTAGTCTTTGAGGATTGTCTGAATAGACCATAAAGAAGTCTGCGCGGAATTGTTGGTCTCGTCGAGCATTGTCTGAACAGACCACAAAAGGGTCTAAGTAAGGTACTACCTCATATAATGAGGAGATTGGGTGTTTAATTCACTCACGAGGTACTATTAGAATGACGCAGAGGATGTATGTGAATAGGCAGCTAAGAATAGCTAAAACCAACATAAAAGAACCCCTGAATAGAGTCGTGCGCTCTTGGTCCTATGCTAGTAAGGGCGACTTACTGCTAAATAGTCCTCGGAGTTATTGCGGAATCAGATAATAAGCCTTGTTAAAGTGATATAACACCCTTAGAATAGAATAGAATAAAAGATAGATATAGATATAATTATATTGCGTATATATGAAGGAAGATATTTATGGAAAAGAAGGTAAAAAGTTAGATAATAAAAGATAGATGGGAAGAAGAATAGGCCCCTATTTATAGGGGAATTAGAGTGCTGACTAAAGAACACAAGATAGCTGATCTATTCGCTGCCCGGCTCCAATATTCCAAGTTAATATTGTAAATAATAAATACTACTTAAATATTAAATAATAACTACTATTAAAATAGTGGGACTCTCTTTAGTAATCTAGTTTATTTTTTATATAGGAAAATTAGCGTAGTTTAAATAAGAATTATCATTCTATTATTTTACTATCAATATTTACTGATATATATAAATACTATCATTACTATTATATTCTACCGCTTATGTATAAGCTTTATTCTAAAGTAAAATACTAATACCTCTGAAATTTAAGTTATTTTTAATTCAAAAAATAACTTATTATAGTATTCTAGTTCTTTATAACCATTTAGTTTTCTTCTTAAATAACTAATTCCCTTTCTTATTTTTAGGATATGTTATTTATAATTAATAATAACAAAAGAAAGTATTTATAGAGTTTAATAATATATCTACTATTTAAGCTCTTCCCTAAGCTCTTTATAAATCTAAATCATAAAGGTCGTCAGTAACCAATTTATTCTTATTACTCTCTAATTATGAAGCTATTAATAGTCTTAATATTAAATTTATTTAGAATAACGAATTCATATACTTTTATTATTTTAGAGACGTTATAAAATTATGTATTATAAGCTAACGAATTCATATACTTTTATTATTTTAGAGACGTTATAAAATTATGTATTATAAGCTCTATTACCGAAGTATTTTTAACTCCAACTCTTCTTTCTTTAACATTTTATTATAGCTAATAATTACAAATCCTTATTTATTGAAGTTTTAATTCTAATCTCTATAGTTGTGACGGGCTCCTTGATATGCCTATAGTAGAACTAAGGGAGTAGTAAGAGCGTAAATAAAGTGCGAGTAAATAATAGCGAAGAGATAGTAAGTAACAATAAAATATAGGTCTAAGTATATATAATACAGAAGTTTATTAATCTACTAATTACTAAAAGACTTCTATTAAAAAGAAATAGATACTATACAATAATAAGTAGTAGTAACTATATAATAGTAAATATAAGTTACTATATAATAATAATTACCTCTAAATAGAAAAGGCTATTATTCTAAGAGTAAAATCTTAATTCTTAAGTATATTTATAACTACCTAGGAGATCTACCTAAATATACTAGAGATACTATTAGCTTTATACTTAAAAAGAGTAGTCTTTAATAGAGTAGGTTAAGAAGAAATAGTCTTCTTAGGTATAAAGTAGATAAACTAAGTAGCTATAGCCCTAGTAGAGACTATAGAGCTATAGAAAGTAGTACTAAGTGCGTGAAGTTTAGTTATTTTAGTATAAAGAGTTATAATATTATAATTACAAAGGGCTGGACCTAAGTCTATGCAATGAGAGATAGCGTAATACTATTTATTTAAAGCTAAAGAAAAAAGGGGAGAGTTTTTCACTTTAGTAAGGTTATACTAGGTTTGTGGGTAGCCACTGGGTGGGCCCTAAGGGCGGTGAATCTGGGCAGAAGCCTCAATAGTTCTAACTAGGCGTAGCTTATAATATTATTCCCTCCCCTAGCTGGGGGCCCTCCAGGCATAGGCTAGGTTACTATTATTAGCTATAATTAGCCTATACCTCTCTTTATACTTATCTACTGCTTTAGTCTCTATAATAAACTCTACTAGCTCCTAGGTAGGCTCTATATATACTTCCCACTTAACTAAGGCTTTGCGCTGCTGCTCTCTCCTTATAACCCTCTATCGCGCTGCATAAACCTCTTCTACGCGCTATTTACATTTGCTATTATTAATAATAATTAGTAGTAGCTATAAATCTTCTTATACCTAAGCTAGTAGGGGGTCCTCTAGTACCTTCTAGAGAAGGTTAATATAGAACTTAGGGTAAAAATTACTTAGGATATTATAGAGGGCGTAGCCCGGCTTTATTCAATAAAGGGGTGCTTCTAGGTAGAAGTAATCTATACTAAGGAGACAAGATCTAAGCCTACAGGCTTATGCAGTACTTAAGCAGCTTTTATGCGGTTATGCAATAGAGCTACAAATCTTTCGCATGCTTACTACAACTAAAGTAGTATAGCCCTAGTAGCTTAGAAGCAGGCGCAGCCCAGCCCGTAATAATACCCCC